>VVHJ01036577.1:0-10071 GCA_015107715.1 Tylochromis polylepis | reverse complement strand
GCTAAACCCTAGGAGTCATCATTAGAGTGAGTCACTAATGAAGTCATTATCAAATTTCGCCTGTTTAAAACAACACAATTAGTACCAATGCCTTAATGATGTTTGCAAGTTAAATGCAAACTAATCGCTTTTTCCCCCCGTTTCTCTGTCTCATTTCCTCTCTCCTGGCTTGCTGCTCAGTTGGAATAAAGAGAGTAAATGAATCACTGAAGTGTTTCATGGATGTGGGTGTGTTTGTGGGCGCATTTTTTCTCGACCGTGTTACAAGTCTGTGTGATTTATTATTTTTACCCCGAGAGACATCTGTTACACCATTCCTTATTTTTGTAATGCATCATCAGCCAGAGGAAAAACAATATTATCCAGTCTGGGATATTGTACTCTGGAGTCTAATAATCTAATGTACACTAGAGCCGGTGTCATTAAAGTGGCAACCGAGCTGTAGGAAGATGGTAGGTACACATCTGTCTCTCTCTGAAACCCCACTGGTGCTTGCATTCTATCCCACCAGCTGCACCAGTGCAAAAACACACACATACAGGAGTACGGCACACACTCACACATGCTGTCCCATAGGTTTTTCTGTTGCAGCTGTGATGATCCTACCAGCAGGAGGCAGAAAGGAGAAACACACAGTAAGCTACAAGCACCTTAGACACATTTCTGCAATAAGAAGCCCATGGTGACACAGCTCTATTCATGTGTGGCAAGCACAGAGAAGCCCTTTTTCCATGGCGTGTTCAAGGTGGGGCAGTTGCACCTTCATTCGCTGGTCTTTGTGAAAGGTGAAGAGACAGGATGGAGCAAAAACGTTGTTTCATTTTTGCGCCCAGCAGACCCAACATAGGGACAGATGCTGTGTTAAGTCTCAATTCTGGCATGCCAGCACGCCACCTGAAAGCACACGCTGGAGTGACAATGTGAACAAGCAAAATCGTCTTAATGGTAGGGTGCGTTATAGTAGCCATCTCTCTGTGAATAGGACTGCAAAGACTAACCGATAGCTAGGTGACTGTTACGGACAGATATACAGACTGCAAGCCTTAAACTTTCTGTTCGGCACAGAGTAATAAGTGGCCCTGACAAAACTAAGGATAGACTTGTCTTTTTTCAGCAGCCTGTAAGCCAGTTAAAGTTGACCTCTGTGCCCCTCTCTCTCTCAGATAGAAAAGCCATATGCGGGCTCTAGAGAAAGGCATGAGACACGGATGCTAAACAGTTCCCTGGAGCTCCAAAGCTCTACAAGTGCCAGCCTTGCATGTGTGAAAGAATCCTTTAGTTCTCAAGGACCCAGTGATGCACCATAATACCCAGAGTGCATCTGCAATGAGCCTCCAGGTATGAGATTAGCTTTCCGCTTTCATAAATGGCACATTGAACAATAAAAATAGGGAGTTAAAAATACTACTATTCCAGTAAGTTACCAGTTGAATTTCTACCTAAAAACAAAAGGTAGAATTCTAGGTCTCAAGAATTAGTGTTTAGAAGTGATCTGGTAATTTTGTGAATGCTTGTAATAGCATTCATGAATTGCATAATAATTGCATAATAATTCAGAATTCACTTGCTACTTATTTCAGCACATATATCATCAATAAACTCTATTGACCCAATCATAAATGACCATGACATATGACCTCCAGCATGTTTGACAGATGTGGTATGCTTTGGATCAGGGGCAGTTTTTCTCCTCATCCATTCTTTTCATGTGGATTACCAGTCCCCACGATATGATATCATCACAAAATTTAACTCACGGTACAATGTTATTGTAATTTTAAGCATTTAGTTATATGCTGAATTATGCAATAACATATTGAGATATATTGTGATGTCATTATTTTCTAACTGCAAAGCATATCCCTAAGGTGAGTTTTGTCTGTCTGTTTTATCCAAAAGGATGAAGTTCTTAGTCAGTTCCTCTCACTTCAGTCATTTTTATTGCTGCTAAAAGTTGCTAAGCAGTCAGTCTGAACAGAGCTGTCATTAAAAGCTGTCATGAATGTTTGTCATGCACCTGACAAACTGATCTGTTTATATTACGGTATAGTCCAGTCTAAATTAATGCAAACATGTGGCCCTCTGTTATGGGTATTTTGAGCAACAGGCAGCAGTCACCAGTCCTCTGAGACAATGAGCCGTTATAGTCACATATGAATCCAAAGAGTGTGATGTCCATGCGTTGCAAGTTAATGCATCTCTTTCTATTATCTATTTACACTTAACTTCTGTGTAGCGCGTGGTTATGGCTGTGTCTATAAAACAAGAGAAATGATGTGGTAACTCATACTTGGAGTTCAGTATGTTAAGCATGTAACAAAAGCCTCCATTTTGCACAATTTTGTATGGATGCAGGTGTTTGAACATAAAGTTTGTGATGGATTGTGTTACTTTCTTGGCTTAACTTTAAATGTAACATTTCAGTCTTCGACTAACATTATCTTAGGATAGTTGTGCATAAGGTGGGTGTTCATGTTTGTGACATTCCTAGAATTTTACTTTGGTACAACACTCCTTGTAAATCCCATGTGTCATATCCGTCTCCTTTGTTCCTTTCTTGTTTAAAAATTCCAAATTAAGTCCATATGTTTGATTTAAACATGGACAGCCTTTATTTGATTTCTTTCTCTAATGCCTCTGTCTTGGATGAATTTTATTATTCTACTACTAAAAATTTAATTTGCAATTTACGTAAGAAATTATTGCTAATTGTTGTCCCTGTATTGATCTAATATTGCCACGCAAAAAGATTATGATACTACGTTGTATTGACTTTTCTTTTTTCCTCCTTTCTTCCATCCCTATTACTCAGGCTCTTTTCGATATTGTAGACCTTGACAACGAGATGCCTACCTCTGCCACAGTGTTCCTGACTCAGTTAGATGTTGTGAAGTTTTCTTAACCATGGAAATAATTCTATGATCAGCCACTTTAGTTGTCTTCTGTGGTCTTTCATATCTTTTGTTCTTGCTGAGTTAGACAGTGTATTCAGTCTTTTTAAGAAACTCAAACTCAAAACATCTTTGAGGTCCTCTTAAAGGACTTTTTTTATGATGGTGTCCCTCACTTGTAACATCTCTCACCCTCATTCTGAGATTTCCAGAGGAAAACTACCAAATGCAAGTTCAACATTTGTAATCAACTCCAGTTCTTTGATCTGCCTCATTTGTCGTGGAATAACAAAGGAACAGGGCTAACCTGGTCATGAAACTGCTTGTAAACTGTCCAGTCACTGTAGATGCTCCACCTTGTGATCTACTTCTTTTACAGACGTTTATGAGAAAAACAACCTCACTAAGTGCCTGATTTTTATTGATTGCAGTCATAGCTGCCATAGAGTCAGAAAAGTAGCAAGGAAATGTTCACCTATTTAAAAAAAAAAAAAGAGAGAATAGGTCATCAGACAGAGACATCTTCAGAGTATGAAAGATAAATTGGAGCTGTATTGGATGGAGATGTATTATTACAGAAAGGCTTTGGGCTACACGGTTCGGTCAGTAAAAAGATGAAACAATACAGTTAAATAAAAAGTTTAAAAAACAGATGAAACAATGTTTTTATAGGTGATGAGTTAAACTGCATGTGATTAATACATATGAGCGATTGAGACTGAATTTGCAACTGTAGGTTTTCTGTGCATACATTTGTATGTATCACTGGGTTTATCTACTGTAGGAGTATCTGCGCATACACAAGCCTGTAGCGAGACAGCGAGGAGGGATCATCTCAGAGCACAGATGGTCTAAAGTGTAAAGTCATGCTGAGGGAGAAAGATGATTGATAAATAATGGGTGTTGGCACCCAGTAGAGACCAGTAGGAATGAAGGTGGAGATGGCTATAGGTCTAATCTGGAGCTCACCTCCATCTGTGATTGAAGTGTGGAATTGCAGCTCCCCACATACTTACATTCACAGTCATTTTCTTCTAACCCACACGCCTAGTAAACAGACACAAAGAAATTCGTAAATCTTGAGTTCTGGTCCTCCAGCTACAACTCTTCTTGTAAGAAGAGTATCCAAATATCTCCATCAAATGCAAGACCTGATTAAGAATACCAAAACATTGTTCCTTTGTTCTCATATGACTTACATCCAACATGGACAGTTAAACAGTTGTTAAAATCTTCTTTTTTTATTTTGTTATCATCACAAGGAGTGCCAGATATACCTAGATGTACCTGTTCAATTGCTTATTAATGCAGATACTTTTCATATGGCTGCATCTCAGTGCATTTATGCATGTAGACATGATCAACACTGAGCATCAGAATGGGAAAGAAAGATGATTTAAGTGATTTTAAACATATGGTGTGCTTGTTGAAGCCAGACTGGCTGGTCTGAGTATTACAGAAAGTACTCATCTGCTGGGATTTTCCCACACGACCATCTCTAGAGTTTAATGGTGTGAAAAGAGAAAATAACGAGTGAGCAGCAGTTCTCTGGGTGAAAATGCCTTGTTGATGTTAGAGATAGGAGGAGAATGGCCAGGCTACTTCGAGCTGTAGTAGTAACTCAAATCACCACTTGTCGCAACCAAGGAATGCAGAAAAGCATCACTGAATGCACAACATTTCAAACCTTGAAATATTGTAGATGAGCTACAGCAGCAGAAGACCACACTGGGTGACACTCTTGTAAACTACAAACAGGAAACTATGGCTACAATTTGCATGGGCTAACCAAAATTGGACAATAGAAGATTGGGCTGATAAGTCTCAGTCTCTGCTGTAACATTTGGGTGCTGGGTGAGACACTGGCGCAAACATGAAAGCATGGATCCATCCTGCCTTGTATCAACAGTTCAAGTTGTTTGTGATGGTGTAATGGTGTGGGAGATATTTGCTTGGCAGCACTTTGAGTCCTTTAGTACCAACTGGGTATAGTTTAAACACCACAGCCTATCTGAGTATTGCTTCTGACAATGTCCAAGTTTGTATTATTGCAGTTATTGTCACTGTACCTCCTTTAACATATCCTCTGTACCATAGATATAACATCTATAATGTGTCTGGTTTCCTTTTGTAGCATTCATATAGTCAGAGTTCTTTTTAACAGTCCAGTTCTTTGCTTGTACTGAAAAACATTTGAATGACTGGATCATTTTTGATCACTTTTATACCATTATTCAACACTTTCATTTTTTAAATATCACAATAACAAGTGCTTAATGCTCTTCCGTGCCAAATAAGGGTGGTTTGTGCCCATGACTGGGAAAGGCCCTCAGCATTTTAAGACCATGCCCACAGCAGTGACTAATTGTTTGTTGTGTCAGTGCTCGTCGTGCCCGTTTGCCTTTAATGGAGTGTAGTGTGGTGATCCATCAGGCTGTCGAGCAAGCCCCGTGTCAGTTGAAGTGGCTGTGTGTCAGTGGGGCGAGCATACCGTGCAGATGTGATTTACTGCCCTTCTTGTTGCGCCGCCTTGTGCCTCTGCTCATAGCCATGCAGTGCAGCCCATTCCTCTCCTCTTCTTCCCTTTCCTCTCCTCTCACCTCAGATTGATTACCAGCGCAACTGCCTCATGACACTCGCCATCTTCTGGCAACCTTTTAGTGCCATTTTATAGATGGTTAGCACACCTCATTTGGCTATTTATACATCTGTAAGTGGCCATGAAATATAGATTTGTCTTGATGGGTGTCAACATCGGAGCTGTGGAAGCAGAGCTCGGTGACACCTCGTTATTTTAATGGTGTGAGATGAAGGGGCCACACGACAGGAGTAATTTTAATACACGGGCTAAATGATACTGTTTTTATTTTCATTTAATGTTTGCACTCATATTTTACTCTGAGCAAAAAGGCTCTTTTCTTGCAGTATTTAGTTGGTGCTAAGAGGTGTAACGATGATGAGGCTGGGAAGCAACCAAGGATGGAAAGGAGTACACACACACACACACACACACACACACACACACACACACACACAGTAAAAAAGAAAATCTACATATATTCTATGTGAATCATGAGGTGGTTAACAGTAACATTATATGTGACCTGTCATACACACACAAGCACACACGTATTTCAGCCCATTCACAGGCAAGGTCTCATAGGTAATTAGGTGCTGGCACCCACTCAGTGTGATGTGATGGTTAATTGAATAGTTAACACATCAGAAACAGGCCTGTGCAGATTGGAGGTGACACCTGTCAGAAAGCTGTTCTCTCCCTGCCCAGGACATTTCCTGCTCTGCCTGATACATATGTCATCTTTGTGGAAATACCAAATTAGGGGCAGGCAACTGAGTGAGTGCAGTTCAGCAGGTGTGGAGATAGCTTGGGGGTGGAAGAAGGAAGGCACTTCTCTGCTCTGTCCTTCAAGAGAATTTGTAAAGCTCAGGGCACCTGTCCTCACTTCACCTCAGGCCATTTCCATGGTTATGTGACAGGAAAGTGACAGCTCCTTGTGTTTGTGTGCGTGTCTGCGTGCATGTGTACGCAGGCTCTCCCCCAGAGGTGTGCTCAAGGCATCCAGCAGTGGAGTACGCATCGTGCAAACATGGGGCCACCTGAGTGGAAGTGTCCAGATTCAAGTAAAGACAGCTGTCTGGCAGGTAGACTGACATTTGCGCCAAAAAAAAAAAAAAAAGCACTTCTTATCAAACTACCTTCTATCCTCACAAATTGTAAAATTGTAAGAGGTTAGATTTGCTCAGGCACCTTCAAGAGGAACGGGGATCGGCTGCAGGCAGAGGTCCTGTTAAGGGGCAGTGCAGTCAAACAGAGGTAACAGTTCTAGATGAGAGGGTTAGCACAAGGAGCAACAGCCTAACCAGTGAGGCAGGTACCAACTGGGCACCTTACCTCCAAATGAATTGAGCAATTAACTCACACACATACACCCTTCACACTGTACTCATTATGTCCTCTCACTTCCTCCGCAGGAGTGCAGTGGATGGAATGAGGGAGCAGACTCATGGATCTGTTGTACACAGTAGCGTTTCTATAGAAAAGAGCTGTGAATGCACAGTAGCAAAAGCAAAGAGGCATATAGCCTGATTGGGAGTACTCCATTGATGCAACACACAGTGGCACAACATATTCTACTGTCATCCCACTGAGGTTTACACAGAAGCTCAGACAAGACCCCTGCAAAGACCCAGGTCAGGAAAGGCAGTGCAGCTGATTTTTGTAACTGTTTGAGAAAGTGTTGTCATATAGTTCCTAGTAGTTTGTGTCAAATCTGCAGTGGTCCAAGGCAGTGTGCTTATGAGTTTAGGTCAATTGTGACACATCACATTTCATTTTGTTCTACATCTTATGTAACTTATTTCTATCGATAACTTACTATGCTGTCTTAGTGGAGAAGTTTTCCTTTAAAAGAAGCTATTAAACTCCCAAATAAAGTAATGACAAAGACATTGAAACAGAGAGGATGATTGATTATGCTAGAAGCTGGGGACTTGGGGATAAGGGAGGCGAATGACAGTGATAGGTTTTGTGTCCAGTCAGCTGGTCTCCAACCCTGGCTTTGATATTTTGTGAGAAACATTCACCTGAGTGATGGCAGTTGCCCCAGCTGATCACTGGCAAGGAAATGTCTCGTGAGTTTCAGTTGGGGGCCTTTTTTTGGTAATGCATTCTTCGTATATACAAAATATGCCTATCCTCCCAATGCAATGGTGCACATGGAAAAAAAAATACATATGCAAATAAAGACACTGAAGCTGTGGTCAAACAGATGTACCAGGTTGGGGGTCTGTTTAAAACAGTTGAGTGAATTTTTTGTAAAGACTTTGGGAACCACCCTTTTAAGTGTTATCCAAGAAAAGGTTTCCAGTAGTGACAAATGTTCATCTTGGATATGTGTTTAAGTGAAAGGTTCTCTATACATTCATTTTTGTATACATTTCTTTTGTAGATGTACATCTAAACAGGGATTTGCTTGACAGGTGGAGAGATGGAGAGATCTTTGTTGTCAGCATCAGCAGCCACAGGAGGAGCTGGCAGAAGTTATGACGACTGAGTAGCTCCAGGACATTAACTGCAAACCTGCAGGTATACTGTATTCCATTCAATATTATCTTGAGATTACATTTCATTTGTATCTTATTTTATTCCTTCTTAGTAAGAAAAGCAGGAGGAAATGATCTTACTGTAAACTACTTGAGGATTCTGCTGTGGATCTCACAGACCTGTGGCATGCAGTTGTGTTACCACTGTGACTCATAATATTCCCCATTCTCCCTTTTTCCCCCCATTCATCCGATTCCAAACCATCCATGTACATGTGTGGGCCAGTCACTCAATAGGCGGATCATTTCAGGTCGGAGTCCCCATGTGAAATCAGATGTTTAACTGGCCGGCTGAAGGGGGACACGAGCATCTTAACCAGCACCTTGCCAAAGGTCTCGTGTTCAATCAACCGACCGGGGCTGCTGTGAGTATGCTCGCCACCTGCCAATAGGCATTAAGAAAGATTTAGTAATTAAGTGATAGGCTGAGGACTAAATTGGGTGTTTGTGGGCTGGTGAGCCACCCCAAGGTCCCTACAGCCATGCAGATAGGGGATTCTAATTGCCAGTAATATTGATCAGCTCGGCAAGGGGGGTGCACAGGGAATTCACTAGCCATCGATTAGCTGTTACTTCACCTCGCTTGTCAATGGAAGACAGGGAGGTGAGCATTGGAAAAGCTCCAGGCTTTTCCCATAGTATCCTTCTCCAACAGTAGCTCCTGACACTTGTGTACACGGTCAGTGACACAGCATATTGTGATAGAAGTGCTCTCTAAACTCCTCCATAGCTAAATTATATCTCATAGGAAATCTAGAAGT
Source organism: Tylochromis polylepis (assembly GCA_015107715.1). Lineage (NCBI taxonomy): Eukaryota > Metazoa > Chordata > Actinopteri > Cichliformes > Cichlidae > Tylochromis > Tylochromis polylepis. The sequence goes on along the minus strand of VVHJ01036577.1, from coordinate 1,295 downwards.
AAAGCTGAAAGCAGAAATGGGCTTTGCAGAAGGCTCACTAGCCTTTTTCCTCAAAATTAGTCTCTGTGGGTTTTAAGGGCTCTGATTTGTCTCTGTGGTCCTCGTGTTGGAGGGAGAGAGGGCACTGAGTTTGCATACTCTCTTATATTTAATTAATTTCTTCACCTGGTGAAGAGACCCTGGCCAGAGCACTTGCACATACTTTTTTAATTCAGGCTCTATCACCTTTGCTCCGGTGACACATAATCGTCAAAAAATAACATTCATCTGGTACACAATATCATAATGGGCAGAATTATTTAAAAAAAAAAAAAAACCTCATTAAACTTGTCTGTCACACACACACACACACACACTGCTGTATTGATTTAGTTCCATGCATGACATACTTAGAGCACTTAATTCCTGTGGCTAGGCTCAATAGAGAAGAAATCAATTAAGAGATACGTGAAATAAGTTAATTTTAAGATCTTGATTTGTAAGTATTGAGTAAAGTTGGGCTTACTGTTGAAAAGAAATTATTGTCTTTATTTTTTTGTGTGTGTGAATGGCTGTTGCCCTAACCCTAAGAGTTATGGTCACATTCCCACTCAAAATACACTGCTCAAAAACATAACACTTAGACTATGTTTACACTATTCCGGATAAATTTGAAAACGGCGTTTTCGTCTAAAAACGCTCCGGGTCCACACTATCGTTTTCAATCGTTTCCGAAGAGTTGTTCATCCACACTGAAAACGTTTACGTTCCTTACCGCGCATGCGTGAAACGTAAGACGATTCGACCTGCGTCATTTCCGTCTGCCGCTTATCTACTTATTTACTTTATATTCCGTCTTCTTTGAAGAAAAGCTATCTGGAGCATGTACAAACTGATATTAATCTTTAATAGGGCTGTCAAAACTGAGAGCAAACAAAACAACTGCTGTACAATGCCGTCCGCCATCTTAGTTGAATTGGTCACATGACTGCATCACATGACTAAAATGCGTCATCGTTTCCGAAAGCCTCCGTTTTTGCAGTCCACACTGCCACACGAAAACGGCGTTTTCCAAAATCTCCACTTTTGCCGGAGTTTTTAGAAAGAATTGTTTTCAGAGGTGACATCTCCATTTGTGTGTAAATGAAAGGCGCAAACGAAGGGGAAAGTATACGTTTTTAAGGGAAAACGTATGTGTCAGAGTTTTTCACTCCAACCCCGCTGGATAAACAGAGACTCACACAGGAACGAGATCACACAGAGCTCAAGTTTTTACACTCGCTAGAAGGAAGCAAGGATCTCCAACCCACTTCAAC
>VVHJ01036576.1:7309-19101 GCA_015107715.1 Tylochromis polylepis | reverse complement strand
ATTACGACAAAAACTCTGGGTATATGAAATATGAACTGATGATTCAAGCATCATTATAACACAACATCCTGCACCACTTGCTTTATGTGTCTGTGACTTAATCTAATGATGGGAACGTCCTTATTGGCTGCGTTTCTAAAAGTGCACCTGCATTAAATATTCTTTGATAATAATTAATAATACTCACAAGAGAGAAAACTTCTTACATAGTATGAAGAATTAAGAAATAATCATCAATTAAACCTTGAGGCAAAAACCCACCTGGAAGTAAAATACAAGTTCATTTCTATGCTCTGAAATCCCGACAGCTTTTCCTCTGACAGTGAGTGGGATGTGGACTAGACCGACTCTCTGAGGAGTCACTGAGAGGTCACGCTGTTGCTCTTTGTGAGGACATGGACCAGAAAATGTGCTCATACGCCCTTAAAAATCATCTCGGTCACTGTCAGTGCCAAAAGAAATTTAGCGTCCCCACAGCTGTCAGCAGAGCAGCTCCGGGGTTTGTCACTTGACATTTGAGGCCATCGAGTTCCTTTTCCATCTTCTAGGATCAACCTGTACATGCAACTTGAATTCTCTTCCCTGGTTGGAGAGTTTTACCCGATTTAATGTACAACAAAAACACTGTAACAGGCAAAAATCATGGCTGTCGCTTTGCTGTGTGTCAATCACATCTACTATGACAGTTTCTAAAAGCTGCAGACAACACTGTCCCCTCCTGGCAACACTGCTTAAAGCCAACAGGTGAGTGGAGGATGTGTTCATATGTACTTCAGCATTTACAGCCTAAAGAAATCTAAAAAGAGCTTAATTGAACCTTGAAGAGCAGATTATTATAAAGTGTGTTGCATGCTATGGCAAGCTTACAGAGTGTTGCGCTAATTAATACCTGTTGGCTTCAAGTGTCACCAACACGAGACTCTCCCAATTTAATTGACCTTAAGGGCAGATGCATGCTCGTATGCTACCATCAAATGATATAAGGCATTACTTATACATTACAGACAGATGTAAATAGCACTTAACATTCGCCACTAATGAGTACATTGAGGGACTATTACTGTTAACCATTTGTCTTTAATAAAGTTTTGAAACAAAAGAGAACGAGTGATATAATTCCTGAATATCATTTTTTTTTTTTTTTAAATTGACTCGAGTCGTCTTCATCTGGAACTCATCTGGCTGATTTCTGGTTAAGTGTCTTCTTTTATTTTAAACTCCTCCTCTTCACATCGAGTTCTTCCACGTCCTGATTTTGACATAGGAAGATGGAGAAAACGGTGACATAACAGTGGATCGTCTATTTTAGAGATCAATCCTAATCTCAGCCACAAATCTAACTTATCAACCTGACACACTGTATGTAGAGCCAGATAATAACAGGGCTGCTCACTGAACTATTACCACTGGGTTAAATATATATACATGTTCTACAGAAACATGGTTTAATGCATTTCAAATCATTTTTTTGGTAGAAACTGTAATTTTGCTCTTAACAGTTCAGTTTCATAATAGATTGAGTTGGTCTTCAGTGACTGGTGACATATGCTGTTTAAACATTAACCTAAAGGCAGATTCTCACAAGAGAGAATGCATCATAAACCATCTCTGAACCACAGCTGGTTGACCAATCAGCAGATACCGACATCAGCGTTTCCCCTTCCACTGAGCTGGAAGTCAAAGGGAAAATTTTCACAAATGCCCTGCAGGAAATGCTTGTGACAATCCAGACATCTGCAGTCAATCTGAACATTAAGCAGCTGCTGAGTACAAATGCTGGAGCCGTCCTCCCCCTGTATGCTGCTGCTCAGACGACACCCTCACCTCAGCTAAATGCTGTATTTTCAGTAGTGAAGTGGACTTCAGACGTGTGAACAGAGAACTTAGGGTAAAACAGACGTGTGAAAACAGATACAGTTTCTCTGCTCTGTGTGAAAGAAAAGAGGGGCAGTGTTACTTGAGCTGATGGCAAAGTGTTAAGCTGGTTTTATTGTCAAGCAGAACGAGCGTGTTGGCTGTCCGCTCCACTCCATGGCCTGCCCGTCTGCCTGCAGTGAGCTCTGTGGTCAGATGGAGGCAGTGTACAAAGTCTTTGCTACAACTGATCAGTGAGCCACTCCTGCTCGTGGTGTTGTTGGTCCGCGAGCCAGCCGCGGACCGACGGATGACGCAGCGCTGATGTGAAACTGAGTGTTAAAAACAATTAAAAGTGTCTCTGCAGCTGCTGTCTCTGCTTTTCACGCTTTACTTCTTGTTTTTTTGCAGTTCTCCCATTCCTGATAAACTTGCTCCCGGCTCTACTCCGGCCTACTTGTCAACCAATTAACATTCTGCAGTCGCTGACATCATCCACTTACAGCGACACGCAGTCAGGATCTCAGAGGACTGTACAGCAACGCATCTCACTTGGGTGAAAACCCCTCTGTCCGACCGTAAAGTGGACGGACACATTTGCGGGACTATAAACCCACTCAAGTCTAAAGCAGGGACGTCAAACTCGTTGTACATTGTGTGCACATACAGCCCACTTTGACTGTAAGTGGGCCGGACCAGCGAAACTCCTCTTTCTGTCAGTGTACAGATGTTTAACAACATATTTAATCACACTTAATATAAAAAAAAAGAAGTGCAACTTCAACTGGACATCTCAGTTTTTCTACATGATAAAGAAATGTTGCAGTAAATTAAAACTGTCAGCATAACTAGATAAATATGTAAATTTACTGATAAAGTTCTGGTAGCTCTCTGACATAATTTCCATTCATTCATAGAAACAAGCCATCCAGTGGGCCAGATAGGAGTCTTTTCTGGCCCCTGTGCTGCATTTTTGACACCCCTGGTCTAATGCAAGTGCAGCACTTTCCCACCAAGTGGGTAATTTCTCTCAAACCAAAGATTATCGGACACCGACTGATGGCAGGGAAAGCTTGTTCTGGCCAAAGCTGCTGCTGCATGAAATCTACACCGCAGGTACGTCGTAACCACACAAAGTGAAACCCTACACCGTAACCTCTCTGAAACTGTAACTACAGATCACATCAACATATTCTGATTGGTCAGTTCAGTAGTGTAGATTCCTTCTGTGTATTTTCAGCTAATAATCATAACCTCAGTCTAAGCACTTAGATGTCAGCAAATTCCTGGAGGGAGACTGTTGAAACTATGGGAATGGACATGAAGGACAAATATGTTACATCTATTTTTAAAAAAAACAAACAAAAACACCCCCCCAACAACAAAGAGTGAGGACCCAGGAGGAAAAAAATCCCAACTTTTGACATTTCCCTCCAGGATAGCACTCCATATAAATCACTGGGACACGACCATCGTACAAGCTGGCAACACCATCAGCCACCAGCGTTCATCATAGACTCCACAAAGGCTAAATCAGCCGTTACTGCCGACACCTGACAGTCAGAGGAGGAAAGGCTTTAATCCTAAACTCTTACACAAAATAACACTCCTGATACGACTACTGCATGTCATTAAAATGCATCTTCTCTCCCATGTTTAACAGCTTCCTGTTAAAAGGGAGGTCTTCCTTCCCACTGTCACCAGTGTTTAGAGTATTTCTAAACTACAAGAAGTGCAACGAAAAGCCCTGCAGGCACTTCTCTGCTCTCTCTGTTTTCACTCTTCTTTCAACTGACTTTGGCAAGAACCTGATTTTCCACTGACTGCACTGACAGTAGTCTGCGGATCTGATTGGTTAAATTTCACCTGTAATGAACAGACAGTTATTTTTGGCAGGCGCCTGCATTTTTCCAAAGGACGACATCCCTGCTGGTTCTGTGTCACACACCATCTGGAGCATCAGGTTAGTTTAATCACAGAGACAGGTGTTGACAGTGGTTGTGCTGTGTGCCATAGCAGCAAAGTCAGAGGACAGAGGTTACACAGGGAAGTAGCAGGTTTCATGTTTAATCTGAAAAAAAAATCTAACAGCAGCAAGTCTCTACATTTTATTTTCATTTGGATGGAGGCACTACGAGCTGTGGGAACTGTTTGGGGCTTTTTGTATAACGGCTGGTTTCTGTGCTGTTTGTTTAGCTGAACAGACAGCCAATCATAAATCAGCCCAACACAGACTTAAAGGTGCTGGCCACAGTGACAACCCTCACAGACAGTAAGTGAGTAAAGTTAGATATTTTCTTCATGACCCACACACCTTACCTTTAATAGATGAAGAGTACCCTTGTTCGAGGAAGGGTGGCGTAAGTGGGATCGGCCAGTTTACGCACTCTGGAGTAATTCACGAAGCCTCTGATAAACAGCATAAAGCCTGGAGTCCAAACAGAAGACAGATTACCAAAGAAATGATCGCACAGCATAATTAGAAAAGTCTTAGCTGTGTGGGGAGTGTTAATAATAAAAAAATACAAATATATTTATAAAACATCGTCTCTCACTCACCAAGTGCCAGGAACACCCACCACAACCAGTACTGCCCATCAAAGTAACCGGGGAAATAAGTCGAAAACTGCAGAGATACAAGACGCAAGTTTCAATCAACAATGCGGCTCTGGTGATCTGTCTTTAAGAACACAGCACCAAACACCACCTTGTAGAGTCACGTGGCACATCTTTGACCAGTCACCCATCCGTAACTCAAGTGGCACGAGTAATTTCAAGTGTTTTTGAAAATTAAGTGCTGTTAAATAGATCATTAACCCTGTAACGCCAAGTGCATCATATCTGATACATGAGTTTTTGCGACCTCCGATTTATACAGTCAGACACATGCAGTGTTACTGTGAGCAATCAAGTGCACAAAAATGCCAACCCTGCCAAAAACTCATGCGATACTGATATTTAATTCATTTTTTTTAATTTGTCAGATGGTTTGACAAATGCTCCAATTTAAAAAAAAAAAAAAAAAATTGCATTTTCTGGCAATTTTTTTGATCAACATTAAATAATTAAAATTTAAACTAAAACAAGCGCGCTCAGACAGCACAACTCCCTTGAAGGGCAAGGCTGTACTACAACTTTAATGTTTTATGACATTTTTACTGCGACATGCTGACGTCAGCTGTTTTTATTACAAAACGCTGCTATCTGACCTCTGACTTTGAAGCATTACATACCAAACTAAATAGTGTTTTTATCATCTTCACTCATTCGACTGGAGCAGAACTGGCTGAAATATTTGGTTTCTATAAGCTGTAAAAATGTAAGATTTTAAGATATTCGTGCAGTGTGAGATTTTGTGAAATTTTATGGCATCATTGTGATGTCATAGGGCGTTTTATTGAAAAGATAAAAACCTGTGTTTTACGGTTCATCTCCTTACCCTTTCATATGATATATTACTTTATGTGGTTTCTTAAATTTTTTTCCAAGGTCAAAGAGACCTTGGGTGCCAACAATCAAATGCTTAGGCAACCTGGGTACTGATGTCCCCCACAGCCTACTGTAGTGTTGTGAAGTCTGAAGACAATCCATTATAATATATATATTTTTTTAAATTATATATATATATATATATATATATATATATATATATATATATATATGTGTGTAATATAAAGTTTTTACTGATTTTTCATATTCAGTGTGACCTTGACTTGATTTCACCAAAATGAAATCAGCTGGAGCTGTCACTGCCATCTACAGTCACACAAGAGTTGAACATATCTTGAAAACTACGGACACTTATAAACAAACTGAACCGATTAAATACTCCTTTCGGGGGGAGAATGAACTGTGATATTATGGTTGAATTTTTACCACCCTGTGGAGAGCAGCTGAGCTGGGACTATGCTGTGTGTGGCTCTTACCCTGACAATAAGAACCCATTTGATGAGCGACAGGCCAAAGCCTGAGATGGCCCCGTATCTGCCGGCGGCCGATGTGGTCAAACAGAACGACAAGAAGAAGCCAATCCAGTTGAAGAGGAATGCCACTGGTAGCAGAAAGACAGATAGAAATTAATAAACAGAAGGATCATTGATTTGTAAAGTCATCAGGTTGGCACAGCATTAACAAACTAAACAAAAGTTACATGAGGGGAGAGTAAATTTTGTCCTTGATCGGTCAACAGATTTATACATTTACATCAAGTCGGTTTATCATTACTGTGTCAAAATCCTGTTTCTTACTGAAGAAAGTGAGCATGAAGATGCCGTCGTTTCCTATTCGCAGCTGGTCGGCGTCATCAAAGTCATCTCTGGCAACAAAGTCTTCCTCCTGCATCATCAAAAAGGGATACGTTCAGACTGTTAATTAAAATAATTTCTGTTTACCTCTGGCTTGTTTTAGTGTTTTATACATGACAACACTAAGTCGTAAAAAAGAAGTCTGAGAACGAGATGAGCACCGTGACTCTTCCAGCGACCAGTGGGATGGCAGCCTCCGCTTTGCTTCTCTCAGCTTCATCATAGGAGGGCAAAGTGGTGGCAACGCTGTAGGACGGAGGGTTGGGAAATCTTCCTCCATCTTCCTTGTATTCAAAGAAAGCTGTGGGTGTTAGAAGCAACAAATAATTACAACTAATTAACAACATACAACTGTAATAATACCTTCCTCCATACAGCAGAAGACCTACAGAAAATAATAAATGAAATCCTGTTATCACAGTGTATAAAAGCTGAAATTTCATGCTTCCTACACTTTAATACTACAGCAAACATTGGCATTATCAATTAATCAGTTTATTTCTCCAGTAAACGTGTGGTCTTTAAACTAGAACATCACTTTTCTAGAGCCTGTGATGCCTTCAAAAATACAATCAAGAGTCCAAACAAATTATTTAATTGAAAATAAGAAAACCAAAAACTAATTCTTCCTGATTCCCACCTCCCTGCTTTACTGTATGCTAATTTGAACAACTGAGTGCAAACAAAAGATGTTCAACCTTTTCTATGTGCTCACTTTGCTGAGCTTTCCCGTTTTCTTCACAGACCAGTCCTGTGCTAAATCTCAGTCGATGCTTTAAGGCAAGATTAATTATTAACACAGGTGTCCCTTGAAAACAAGACTAAGGCTGTATTTTATCATCCAAGAGTCTGACAATGGGAGATCCTGATATAAACTAATTGGTTACTTTATTAAGTACACCTGTTCAACTGCTCATTAACGCAAATATCTCATTAGTCCATCACACTGCAGCAACAGAGAATGGTCCAAAAAGGAGAAACTATCCAGTGAGAGACAGTTATCTGAGTGAAAATGCCTTGTTGATGTCAGATGTCAGAGGAGAATGGCTGGACTGCTTCAAGGTCATGGGAAAGCAACCGCAACTTGAATGATTGCTTGTTACAACCAATGTATGCAGAAGAGCATTTCTTGAAACAGATGGGCAAAACCACTGCCTGGTCTGTTGAGTCCCAGTTTCTACTTAGACACTGGAGTTGTCGTGTCAGTGAACGCATGGATCCTTCCTGCCATGTATCAAATGTTCAAGTCTGTCATGGTGGTGTGATGGTGTAGGGGATATTTTCTTTCCACACTGTGGCTCTTTAGCACCAGCTTGTTTAAACACCACAGCCTTGCTTGAGTATTGTTGCTGATCACGTCCATCCTTTTATGACCACAGTGTAGCCATCTTCTGATGGATGCTTCACCTGACACCATGCCACACAGCTCGAATCATCTCAAACTGGTTTCTTGAACACAACATGAGTCCACTGAACTCAAATGGCCTCCACATGCACCAGATCTCAATCCAATAAAGCACCTTTGGGATGTGGTGGAACAGACGAACCACTTCATGGATGTGCAGCTGACAAATCTGCAGCAACTGTGACGCTATCGTGTCAATATGGACCAAGATCTCTGAGGAATATTTCCAGCATGTTGTTGAATCTATGCCATGAAGCATTAATCCAGTTCCAAAAGCAAAACAGACAACCTAGTACTACCTGGTGTACCCAATCAAGTGGACAGAGTGTATTTGTTAGCGTTTCATTTTGAGGAGTGCTAAATGCCTTCTGTGGGCCAACAGTTTATGAAATAGTTTGCTGTAAATGTAACTGAATACTTTTTTGGGCTGCTGTAAACTAAACCACAGTTTACAAACAGAGCGACAACTGCAACTTCTTTAGCAGCCCTCACTGTGTAACAGACAGAGACGGATGGCTCGAAGCCATCATCTGAAAGAAGGCAGAGATGTTAATTAAAGCATCATTTTAAAAAGTGAGAAACAAAAAAACTGAAGGTCAGCGAGTTTTAACATGTCTGACTGCTGACAGACAAAAATCTTCTTTCACTTCCTTCAAAAATGAAAGCTACAGCTGAGCTTTAGAAACCCAAAGCAGGAAGCGATTACTTATGTAAAACATTAGTACAAGAAAGACAACTGCAATATATTGTATGCACCCATTACTGTTTATGCTCTCCACATACAAGCCAAGACTTTTATCTGGGTTGTTTGGCTGCGGTCCTGGAATACGCCTCTGCCTCGCTCAAACACTAACAGCACTAAAACAGATCAATGGACTCATCCAGGAAGAGCTATAACTGCACCCTCTTATGGAACATGTTGACCCTTGCCCTCTTAAGAAGTGACATTGGAGACCTTCCCTACACATGACCTATTCTGCAATCCTATTTTAGGAAAAAAAAAAGTTAAACTTCACACAATTATTCATGTAAATAAACATAAGCGTTTCAGTGCACTTGAGATATGGTGCATCTGGACTGTATTTAAGATTTCTGTGAGAGGAACTGAATATTTATCTGATCTTTAACATCACATTTACAAGACGCAAGATAAGCTCGTAAAATCTGAAGCAAGGCAGCGAAAACTGTCACCAGAAAAGCTTCAACATCAAAGTGCTTTGTTGACGTCGAAGCAGTGATCACATAGGAGGAGACTTCTCAAATTACAGCTGTTAAAAAACAGCTAGTGTTCACAATGTTTCTCTCTTCCTGCTTTTAAATTCAAGCTTTTCACTTATAATTGACAATTAGGTTGGAGATGCACAGACACATCTGGAATTATGTTTTGTTTTTTTAAAATGGAGCGATCCGACAGCGTGTGACCAAGCTAACCTGCATTTGCTGCAGCGATGCTGCTGTATGGTGGTGGGGCGTCCTGGGCAGGACCCTCCTGGGAAGGCTGGGCGGGCTCTTCCTCATTCACCAGCTGGAGAAACATTAATAGACAACAACACAAACTGGGTCTCCCTTACAGTACATAGTCCTTTCAGATAAGTAAGCAGCTGGAATTTAGAAAAGGGAACAATGCTGTCCTCATAGGGGAGGTCAGAATGATAGCATTTACACTGTGTGATAGCAGATATTTGTCTGCCATGTTGTTTATATCATGGCAACTATCCCCAGGGAAGATTTCTGCTTGTACTGGGCCATTATAGACAATTACATGAGTCATTAAACAGGGCCTGCTGTACGGACATACTGGCTCTGTCAGCTACTTCCTTCTCCCAAACACAGACTAGACCATCCGGGTTTGATACTTACGGATATTCTCATTTAAATAACATTATCAGACAGTAACCTCTTATCATTACCAACGACACACAAGGCAGGTTATATTATAAACCGTGGACTGCTGATTGTAGGCATTATTTGCACATCAGTGCTGTGTGGCGATTTAAGAGAGCATGCAGCAGCTTCACTTGAGCATTTTGACCCTGATCCGTCTCTGAGGTTTCAGTCACTGACAGGGAGGATTGGTCAGCGAGCCAGGACAGCTTTGGATCAAGTCTAGACACCACACAGCACTCCTGTGCAGGCCAGCAACGCCAGCTAACGCTAGGAGTGGCTAATTAGCTGCTAAATAAATATGTCTCACACAGCATTTAAATTATATATGATGAATATATGAGTACAGCAGTTACAGTGGAAGAAATTCGGTATAATAAAAGCATAAAACATGCCACTCCACATCCGGCCCTCCCGTAAGCAAATGACGGCTGAGTTCGCTGTTTTGCTCTCAGTGACAGGCTAATGTTGACTGAGCAGCAGCTAGCTGTTAGCCACATTTAAGCGTGACGGCAACCTGTTACCTACCTCCTGATATCTGACGCTGCTGTTTTGTTCTACCATGGTTGAAGAGGAGCGAAATGACTGTACAGTACTCCCTCTGCTTCTGCTGTGAAACTGTGTAATGTAAAAGGAATCTCGCAGGCGAAGTAGCAAAGATAACGCTGCCTCCTAGTCGGCCATCTCCTGCCTTCTCCGCTCCTGGTAGTGGCAGAGCTGGTGCTGCGTTCAAGTGCGGTCGGAAACTACAACGTTCTAGTTGTTAACACGTGAAACATCCGGAAAAAAGCACAAATTATAAGCGCATAATTGTCAATGCTATGTTTTACGTTGTAAAGGAGAATTGCTACAGTGTATAATATAATCAAATTAAAGTCATGCCAAAGAAAAAGACAGGTGTAGAAGCAAAAAAAGGGAAAATGCACTTAATGTATCAAAATTAAATGCATTTATTTAGAAGAAATGGCTCCTTTAAAGTGTTATAATAAATAATATGACTGATGATGAGCTAATATGATGAGCCATCTTCAGAGATTTCTTACTGAACATCTGAAGTTAAGCAAATATGAAGCATGAGTAGCAGTAAAGGCAGTATTCTAGTTAACAAACAGTTCCCTATATATGTGCTTTTGTGCAGGTTCCACATTTATGGATCTTTTTCTTGCCATCTGCAAGTCAAAAAATTTGGGCTAATAACTACATATCAAGTTTTCAGATAATAATTGTACATTCTGACATGTACAAGTCTACTTAGCTCTGTCTGGCACTTTCCCAGTAGTGAAAATAAGCTTCCATAGCATTTCCATCCTAAGACAACCTGTCCTAAGACAACTTGTAAAAATAACAAGAAGCACTTGAAGGCAACAGGAGTTAATTCCTGTTTGTCACATGACTGGAAGGACAGACTGAAAACCACACCATAATGTCCCAAAAAAGAGACACAAGATGTACAAATTAAATTCGCTTTATTAAAAAGAACAAATGAGCAGTTGTATGAACAATCATCTATACCATCACTAATTATCTCCATGAAAAGTAGTTGCGATAAAATCTTGCTTGATCTTGAAGAAGAAAAAAAAAGTGCTCATCTGGTCAAAATGCCTCAGTTTTTCTTCAGCTCTGATGGAGGTGACTCTACCAGCTTGTTGTGCACATGCATCATCCCTGCAGACAAAAAGCAAGACTCATTTTTCTGTGACTCATGTCTGCTTTGGAAATATTTTTTTCTTAATCAGCTGGAAATATAAAATGTTTGTTGTTTTTTTTTTGCACTAAGCAACTGCATGATCTGTGATTCAGTGTCTCACCTTTAAAGTACTTCACAGTTTTGACTCGCAGTTCCAGGGTGGCATCTTCATCGCACACAAAAATGGTCTGTGGGTGCTGCTGGAAGGCAGACACCGTCCACATGTGATTCACACCTTCCTCTATGGCTTTGTACAAAGCAAATGCCTTGTGTGCTCCGGTGATGAGAATCATGACCTGAGGATAGATTGAAAACAGAGAAACAACTCAGCAAGTTCAGCAGCTCAATGATGACCACTCTTCTTGATATTTAGGCACGGCAGCAAAAACACAAACACCAAGGCACATGGCTGACACTGAGCCAGACTCCCAACCTCTTTTGCATCCATGACAGTGCCCACGCCCACGGTCAGCGCCATGGTGGGGACTTTTGAGAGATCTCCATCAAAGAATCGGGCATTGGCCATAATGGTGTCCTTTGCCAGCGTCTTCACCCTGGTCCTGGATACCAGACTTGAACCAGGCTCATTAAATGCAATGTGGCCATCAGGTCCAATACCTGACACAGAACGGGGGGGGGGGGGGGGAAATTTTATAAA
>VVHJ01036575.1:6559-18261 GCA_015107715.1 Tylochromis polylepis | reverse complement strand
GGGGGGGGTATTGGATGGTCACACTGAAAAGCAAGGTGAAGGATTCACGTTCTAACAACCCATCCACCCACACCCCCTTATTCTGCCTTAGTCGCCCTATGGACACATCACTGTGACTTCAAATACAGTTTGATGGCCCTGGATTCATACTTCATTTACAAGCTAGGCTTTCTGTTTTTGTTTGTCCCCACTTTTACTTCAGTCCTGTTTCAAACAGAGGTCACATATACATAAGAGTACATAGAACTCTGACTGCATTTTGAACATTCATTATCTCATGTCAGACACGCAGCTCCTGCAGTCATTACCTCATGTCAAACCCGTGGCTCACATTGAATTAATAACTCTTGGTTTTACCGAGCTCCTACACTACAAACTCCTCTTCATTATCCAGTGGCCGGGAAGTAAAGCAGAGGTGAGACAAAGAAATTTGTACTGCCATGCCATAAAGGAGAACATGGCTCTATAGAGAGATAGAGCCACATTAAAGCTTCCTTATAATATGACTCCTTTTGTTTCTGATTGCAGGTGACGGCCTTGACAACAGCCTGGCATCACCAGGCACAGGAGATGAGGATGACCAAGACAAGAAGAGACAGAAGAAACGAGGCATCTTCCCCAAAGTGGCCACAAACATAATGAGAGCGTGGCTATTCCAGCACCTTACAGTAAGGGAATAGAGCCTCGTTCAGACAAGCCACGTCTAGCTGTGGCTTTTTATACGACTCCAGCATTTTCTCTTCTTCTCTGTAATAGAAACCCTACAATGTGCATAAGGATAGAATGTAATGTTGTCCAGCTTAGGCCCCGTCATCAGGCAAAAGTTGTTTGAAATGATGCCTCTCTATCCCAGAATAAGCCTGGGCTGTGTTTTCCAAATGCATCTTGAAACTATATTCATCTTTGTTCCATTGCAAGAGAATGGAGCAAAGAGAAACCTGTGACTAAAGGTCCCTTTTTTGAAATAGCAGTCCAGGCATTTTCTTCAGAAATCAACATCAGAAGCCTTCCATTCAAAAGAAGCAGCATTGATTCTGAGCGCTGTAGAGTGGTTGAGCACATCCAACGAGGACAGCATTACCTTTTATCCAAAGTTTAAAAGATACCATGATCACAGCCTCCTCACCTTTTCTACCTCTTACACTCTTAGATGTGCTGTAACCTCTCAGTTGTTTAGTTTGTAAAAGGCCCACACAGGTCCTGGACTTAGAGTAATCCCTTCCTTTCCAAAGCCCACCTTTAGATTTCGTAGATAAAAAGAAGGATAATTGAATTATCCCCTCTGTGTTCCTGTCTCCTTTCAGGCCTAATTTGTTAAGCACAAGTATTTGCCATGGCAGGATGTGTCTGTGAAAAGTGTGCAAGGAGACTTTGGCCCCTGAAAGGCCTTTTGCAACACCCAAGCGATCAAGCATTCATCAGTTGTTGAGGTTGTGAAAGGAGTGAGATTATGTTTTGTCAGACATTACAGTGTGAGGCCTGTGGTTCGATGTCTATGGGGGCAGTGGGGATATTTCTATCCACCAGTAGCTGTACCCTCCTGCTTTTGTCATCTCTTCTTAAAGCTCTTAAAAGTTTTGCGAGAGAGCTGTATAAAAGGCAGTGGTGCAAGGATTTCATTCATTAGATTATCCATTATCTGCTTATTAGCAGCGCGATATCTATTGGTTTCCATGCAAACCTTTATCTCTCTACATTCAGAGATTGGCATCAGAGTTTGAGTTTGAAGAGCAAACTTTAAAGGTTCATAAGTGCCATGTAAAAATCAACTGAAATTCATTGTTCTCTCACCTTGCATTTAAACACTTGTTTGCACGTAACACCCATTAATGGGGCTACATGGAGCAGGAAGGTTGGTGGTTCGATCCCCGTCCACTCTAGTCTGCATGCCAAATAGCCTTGGGAAAGATACTAACCCCAAGTTGCTCTCCAATGCATCCATCGGTGTGTGACTGTGTGTGAATGTCAGATAGAAAAAGCACAGAAAAAAGTTATTGTGTGAATGAGGCAAGTTGTTAAAGCACTCTGAGTACTGAGTAGAAAGGTGCTGTATAAGAACCATAACATTTGCTACTTACAGCATCTTTCCTGGACTGAATTTCAAAGAAAAACAAAAAGCCCTTGGTCACTTGTAATGAAAACAAGCTGTGAAAATGAAGTGCTTTAGGTCAGGTTTTCTAACAATGAATCCAAAACAATATTATCTAAAGTACATTGTGTTACTTCTTTGCTACTCTTCTGTCAGCTGAGAGCTAGGAGGGGGCAAAAAGCATCCTCAGTGCATAGATTGTGTGTGTTTTATTAGAAGTGTGTGACTATCCACCATTTCACACTTGATTTCACAAATTTTACTGTGCATTTTCCTTTCTGGTTATTTAAATAACCAGAGGGAGACCTTTCTGGTCTCGCGCTTCCTCTCTGTGCATCTCTCATGACATTTGGAGGTCTTGCTTACAGACTGAAGACTGTACAGATGCTTGCATGTGTGTATTTGCTTGTGTTTGAGCTTGCATGTATATGAGTGTGCCTTTGTGGATGTAATAACATGCAGTGGTGTGAAAAAGTGTTTGCCCCCTTCCTGATTTCCTATTTTTTTTGTATGTTTGTGTTTGACGATCTAAAGCGTTTAAGTGTGACAGATATACAAAAAATAGGAAATCAGGACGAGGACAGACACTTTTTCACACCACTGTGTATGCATGCGTGTGTGTTTGCACTGACTTTCCCCTGACATGTAGTTTAAAAATGAAGTGCTTAGAAGCTCATCCTTCAACGATGACTGCGGGAGATGGCCTGACAACAGCAGAATGGAGACTGGCCCACGACCCTGCTTTGAGTAGACAGGTCACCTCTGTCTGCCATCTGCCACCCTTCTCCCAGAGTCTCACACACACTCAAACACAGTTTGTAAAGGGGCTGGGGCCAGAGGAAAAGAGGTTGAATCAAAGCAGGGAGGGTTGGGGAGTGGCCCGGACTTATTGGGTCCCAAATAAAAGCTACCATTGTGCTACCATTGTATACCATCCAGTAATTTTATATACCACCCGGTTAATGTTAAATGTTGAGTTGAGTTGTGCATCACTTCTCTGTCTGTCTACCTTCCTTTTTGCTAATAGCACCCATACCCATCAGAGGAACAGAAAAAGCAGCTAGCACAGGACACAGGTCTCACCATTCTTCAAGTGAACAACTGGTAAGTCGGTGTAAAACCAGATGTAAGCATCTTCATTTGAATAGCATTTAGAGCGTCAACATTTGATTTTCATATGTAGTCACCTGATTGCAGTCTGTGCTTTGTGCAATGCAAATGACCTATATTTAACAGATAAGTATTATCATTACTGAATGAACGGGTGTCACGGGGTGGTGCAGTGGTTAGCGCTGTCATGTCACAGCTACAGGTCTGAGCCCAAATCAGTACATATTTAGGCTATGTTACTTTCTCACAGTGACCCAAATTATGTCAGTAACAGGCTATTGGTCAGGTCCCTGGAGACACACAGAAAGGTTCCAGTTTGTCAACAAGTGCCAGATCACAGTGGAAGTGTTCATAAATACTGACTACTTTAGGTGACAAAACACTTCTTCTTCTTCATTTTTGATAATTACAAGTTAACATGTGAGGGACAGGGCAGTGCAGACGACGAATCTGAAGTGCAGTGTTTTTACAGAGAATGCACCTGATTTCTGTTTAAAGTTTCTAGAAATCTTTGTGTACTAAAACCACTGGAAGAACGTAACGGCAAAAAAGTATTCTTTCACTTCAGGGTTTGGGTCATGTATGTGTTTTCTAGGGTCGAGAATATTGAGCTTAATAAAAATATTTAAGCATTTTTATTGTTACTGATCTTTGTTTTCCAGGTTTATCAATGCAAGGAGGAGAATAGTCCAGCCTATGATTGACCAGTCCAATAGAGCAGGTGAAGACTTATCATGTTCATTGTTCACCATACTGCTAATAGTTCCCTCCCTTCAGTATATACTGGGGTAAAAATTTAACCTCGAGTTAACCAACGGTCTTATTTCTCATCTTCTCTCACAGTAAGTCAGGGTACAGCTTACAGTCCAGATGGCCAGCCAATGGGAGGCTTTGTTCTTGATGGGCAGCAGCACATGAATCTTCGACCTGGTGGTGAGTAATCTCTCAAACATTTAATTTAAAAAAAAGTCATGAAGGACAAAATCAGCGTAACAGGTTTCATCTTGTCCCCATGAGTTTCTAAGGTCAAGTAAAATTAAAGTAAACCTTGTTATATTTTTCTTCAGATGTCCTTACTTTAATGAAAATGAGGGCATCATTAAAATGGCTAAATGCAATGCCAGTGTAGGGAGTATTCTTTTTATAAAGCAGGACAGAAAATCAGAATACGTGGGTCAGGCCAGTGGATAGGTCGAAAAAGTAATACTGAATGTAATACAAAAGGAAAACAGGATAAAGATATAAAGTGACACAAACCAGGTTTTATATGGTTAGGAAGTGGCAACAACCATAGAGGAACATGTGTATATTGTCTATGTCTATAGTCTTTATGAAAAATGCAAAAAAGAACCAAAAGTCAAAGAAGAGGCATATATAATAAATGCAATGTTTGATTCAGAGTACCCCACTTTATGAGTGAAACTTACCAAAGTTTAAACAGTTAAATATGAAAGCAGTTATGTTGTACATTTTTACTCCAGAAAGCCTGATACTGATACTGACCTAAAAGTCCTTTATGAATATTTGTGAAAAATTGAATTTGGTTTCTGTGACCCTGTGCAGCACTGTTGTGTTGTCTCTCTTGTGTTGGTGGTCCTTAACAGTGTATTTACTTTACTTGCAGGACCAATGGGTAGCATGGGTATGAATATGGGGATGGATGGGCAGTGGCACTACATGTAAATTCACTCCACTGAGGCAAGCCTGAACAACAGGGTGAAGTAAGAAGTGAAGTCTTTGTCACTTTTCATTTCATTTCATACCAGAAAAGCAATTTTGCTATTCTTGAACTCACTTCTCCTTATCTCTTATTACTTGGTCTTCCACTCTACTCTTTCATTTCGTTTACAGTCTAACATAGACACAGGAAGGTGTTTTTATTTTCATGGTAATGCCAGAGGTACGTATCTCAGCATCAACTTTTGGACTTGTATAGAATTAGGAATTTTCAGTTATCCTTTTACAAATACAGAAAGAATGTCAGTATCTTCTTGATGGTTTCACAAATATATCACAAACCACTGACATCCTTTTGGCTCAGGTTCATGCACTGCATGAGGGGAGGCTTTAGGATTAGTGCAGTGTCAAACTCCTTTTCTTCTTTTATTAAAACTATTATTTCATATATAAATTATATTATTCTGGTGGATGATTATTTCAGGAGGTTCAGATTGTAAAAATTCTTGGGGTTGCGGTGGTGAAGACCGTCTTTCAGAATAAAAAGCAGCTTTTTTCTCAGTAAACAGTCATTGTGGGGGAAACAAATCCACATTCCATTTTAAATCTAACTTCAACCACTTTCTCTTTCCCTCTCCACCCCTACACGCTAGTTTTGTCCTCTTTCTCTTCTCCCACTGCAATCTGATTAAGAATGGGGTAATGCTCCCCCCTCTGTCTCCCCCTCCACCCTCTATCAGCTTCTCACCTCTGCTGACAGTTCTCAAATCAAGACATATCGCCTGCCGGAGGCACCCAACCACAGAGAATTTTATTTAACACCCACTCTCCACTGCTCAATGAGCCATGCTGTAATGACACTTACCTTGATTAATAGAGCTTTTTATATGTAAATAGGAGCTGCATTTGCTCATTTTTTTTTAGCAGGGTGAATTTTTGCCAGTACAGCCCTCTCTTTCCTGTCTGATAATTCCGGGACTCTGTTAATGAAGTTCACAAGGCTTCTTTTAAAACATACATCTACATAGAAACACTGGGCTCTCTGAATCAGTGCTATCTGTATATTTTTGGAAGGTATTTAACTATTTCTCAGTGAATGATCACTGACTGCCTAGTTTATCTTGATCTCTGGTGAGTGCATATGCTGATAGTGGCAGTAAATCTCTTCCAGACTGCATAAAGAAAGAGAGCTATGTTTGGAGTAATATGAGGGTTTTCCATGCACAATAAAGCCTGAGCCATAACATTTAGCCATTACAGAACAGATGACTGAATCTGCACAATTTTATAGTCCTCTGTGGTGCACTTTTTTGATTGGTCCACCATATGCTATGTTATGTACTGCACATGTAAACTGTGCACATTTGCAGTTTTAAACTAATGGCATTTTTTGTGGGATTACAACAGAAACATTCTTTGAGATAAAGTTTGAATTTACAGAATCAGTTTGGTTTCAAGCGAGACTTTGCTACTCAGGTAACAGATTGAGTCAGTCAGATGTATTGTGTCACAGCAGACAAAATATTAAAACCCAAAACAAAATACCTTCAGCTTATTAAAACATTATAGCTCAACAATGCAAAAATGAAAAATTATAAGTTGCTAATTTTAGTAGCAAAAAGAAAGGACCTTGAGGCAACAAAGCGAAATACAGTAAGAGTTCAATCAGCTAAATAATTATAATACAAAATATAATCAAAATAAACACAGGTATTGTGGTAGGCTTAAATGGAATAGTACTTATAGTATCACAGTTTTCGACTCCAGCTGAACTAACAAACGCACACACACACACACACACACACACACACACACACACACACACACACACACACACACTCATAGACAGTCTTTTTCAATGCTGACCAAGCTATCATAAGAAAAATGAATAAATGGATGACACGTCGCATGATTTTGAAGGCAGAAAAAAATACCTAGGTGAAGAGGCAGATGAGAGAAGGGCCAAGTGGAAAAAAGATTATGAGATAGAAACAAGAGTGAGCGATAGTGGAAGGAGGGAAAGAAAGAGGAAACTGGTGACAAATTGCAAATGCTGCCTAGCAGCTCTGACTGACAGGCCAATCATCTTGCTAGCACATCTTGAGGCAATGCCTGGCTGACTGTTATTAATTGAAATGTGATTGGAGGATAGGGGGTGGAGGGGTGGCCACGATGCTCACATCTAATCCACATCAGAGCAATTAATAAAGCACTCACTCGTCTCGTCTCCTCTCTCATCACCACTGATATTTCCAATGGTGACTAGAAATTAGAAAAGGAAGGAGAAATAATTGAAAAGGGATAATTCTGAAAGGGGAGCTGGGGGCGAATGATGGAATTGGGAAAGGGGGATTAATTTGTGCAACAATTCAGAGGGCCGCCCAGGAGGGGATTTTTCTTTTAATTCCCGGAGAGATTTTTTTTTTTAATGGCTTAAATCTCATGACTCACTTTCATTCATTCCATGTCCAGAAAAAAGTAGAGAGAGGAAAGAATAGCAGCGAGAGCCAGAGAGGGAGAGAGCCAGGGAGGGAGAGAGTTCCCAGGTTCATTAACTTTCTTCCTTCATCAAGCTTTAAATAGGCAGGTAGTGTTAGCAGAAGTACTTATTTGGATGAAATCAGCTTCAGGTCACAAAGTAAAGGTCATATTCTTCACGTTCCTGGATGTTTCTGCTCTCTTTTTTCCCCATCTTAACAAAATATAACATTATACTAATAGATTACGCATTACTACTGAAATTTCCTCCTACGAATTTCTGGAGGAAATGTAGTTTCTGCCTGGATTACATTCACTGGCAATATTTATATCCAACCTAGGAGGTGTGAAATTATTATACTACCAAAAGTCACAGGAGGCTGAGTGGTGGATTGGTTGGGTGTACAAAACACAGGATACTGACATCAGAGAGTAGGATTTGTATTCTGTGTCCCAACTGCAGTCAGTGAGTATGTTATACATCCTGTGTTGTGCAGTCTTTTAATCATAAACTAATGCATTTTTAGGACATGGGAAGTAGATGTACCAGACATGTGATGCTGTTGAATCCCAGTGGAATGACTTTCTCCCCCACATGTTGTTCCTCTATGCTTGGTAACCCAATACCACACGAATCAGGCACAACATTATGACCACCTGTCTAATATTGTGTTGGTCCCCCTTTTGCTGCCAAAAAAGCAAACAACTACAATGCACTTGCTTCTGAAACCTTTCTTTCAGAACCAGCATTAACCTTTTTGGCCACAGTAGCTTGTCTGTTGGATCCAACCACAAGGCTCAACCTTCGCTCCCTACATACATCAGTGAGCCTTGGCCTCCTATGACCCTGTCACTGGTTCACCAATGTTTCTTCCTTGGCCCACTTCTGAGAGATACTGACCACTGCAGACTGGGAACGGCCCACATGAGCTGCAGTTTTGGAGATGCTCTGACCTGCTCATCTAGCTATCACAATTTGGCCCTTGTCATACTCACTCAAATTCTTACTCTTGCCCATTTTTCCTGTTTCTAACACATCAACTTTGAAGACAAAATGTTCACTTGTTCCCTAATATGTTCCACTCACTAACAGGTGCCGTGATGAAGAGATCACGTCACCTCTCAGTGGACACACAACAAGCAGATAGCAATATTGTTTTCTGGCCTTTACATAAATAACTTGCCATGCTCTGAATCTGCACAAAGATGTGACCAGGGCAGAGAAATAGCAGCTCACCTACATTACTGTTAAATACTGGCATGTGATAATGACAAAAAATTCTACACAAGTGGTTGAATTGTAGACAGAAAGAACTAAAATCAAGAAAAATCAGGTTAGATTTCTTCTCCTCTCTTTTCATTCACATTTACTCACATTACACACACCTCACTCTATATAATGCTATTTATCCAGCCTAAAGTGTGTGTAATCTGCTCTGTATTTTCTTTTCATTTTGTTATCACTGTATGTTCCTTAAAATCTGAATCAGGCTAGCGTTTCAGCTCCATTCAAACCTATCCAAACACGCTATACCCAGAGAGATAAAATTAGACAGCATGAATACTGGCAAAACCAATCACTGAACTGACTATAGCTGTAAGCATGCTTAGCATGGGTCGGCCTTTAACCATCCAGGATTGGCTGGAATGCCACATCTGGCAGAACTGAAACAACATATCATCACAAAAAACTGCCAAGCGTGCTAGTGGAAGGGTAATGATTTGGGCTTGCTTTACAGCCCCAGGCCCTGGGCCTTGCAGTCACTGTGTCAACCATGAATTTCTCTGCAAATCAAAGCTTGACTGAAAGTGGTTCATTCAACAGGACAATGATCCCAAGCACAGCAGCCAATATACAACAGAATGACTGAAGAAGAAAAGAGTCAAGGTGTTACAATGGCCCAGTCACAAAGTCCAGACATCAACCAGACTGAAATGCTGTGGTGGGACATCAAGAGAGCTGTGCATCAACAAATGCTGAAGCAACGTTGTAAAAAATGAGTGTCCCAAAACTTCTGCACCATGATGCCGGACACTGATAAATTCGTAAAGAAAATTACTGCTTCAAGTTATTGCTGCTAAAGGTGGTTCTACAAGCTAATTATGGGGTTTACTGTACTTAGTTTTTTACAGGACCATGGCTGGGCCATCAGGCTTGGTTTTCCTGTCGCTCCCCACAGATTATTGCTGCCTTTCCAGGGATGCAGGTAGTTGGTGAGAACTTTGAATTGTATCTACATATTTTTTGGTTCAGTGGCTGGACAGCCTGTATATTAGAATACTTTTAAAAACATCTTATAAACAGCTTTTACATTCTGGACTTAACAATTTCATCTGTTTTTTTTCCTTTTTGTCAGTTACCAGTTGCCTCTGCCTTCCATTTTCAGCAATTTGCATCATTTCCCTTTATCAGTATCTTTCTTTTTCTTAGAAACTAGCTTTCATTTATTTTTGTGGGTTAAAGAACATCAGTGCTAAACTGCTTGTTTACTTCGCCTTAGGCTTTTGAGAAATCCCAGGAAACCCGAGAAAAAGTTGATTCAACTCTAATATGAAGTCAGCAATGTGGGTCTCAGTGGATATATGCCTTTTGGAGTTGATTCTGAACATCATATCACAAACACGTCCTGCATAGCATGTTCAGCTGGAGTCCCAAATAGTTTCTCCTAGAATGTAACCTCTAAACGCAAGTGCCAGGCTCAGTTGTTGCAATCCAAATTCTGGAGCAACATAGCAACAAAAATGCTACAGGGACATTAAAATTCTGTTGATGATGATAGGTGAGTGTGCAACCTGGCCTTGAGTGGCAGCTTTTAATGTGTAGCAATTTATTAGACATATTATTTTCTTTTAGAAAACAAATCTTTTTGTCAGTTTTACCCTGACATTCTCCCTCTCACTAAGAGCACTTGTTCTGTGTAGGCACACAAATACGTACACACACACAGATTGTGAATGCCATCTCAATAAAATGACTCTTCTATTGAGAAAGGGCTGTCATTATAAGTGAAGCTGGATTATTGTGAATCTCTATGGTGGAGAGTGAAAAGGCTCTGAAAGCAGTGCAGCAGCACATAGAAAAGCTGTACAAAAACTTAAGGTCTTCGTTCTTTCTGTAGCAACCTTGGCCCTTTATATTCAGGGAAAAAAAAACTGCACTCTGAGACCTCAGAGTGTGTTTATCATGTGAAAATGGTTTGAAAGAGATGTGAAAGAAAGTAATCTGGTGTAGTTCTGTGTGCACAAATGGGAACCAACACTTGACGGGTTTTTAAAGTTTGTTCTGGACTTTTACAACCGTGCTCCTGTCTACGAATTCATTGACGTAACACTGACATTTTTTCATGAACAGGACACAAAAGAACAGAATATTACAAAGTAGTTTGTAATGGGAGCAGGATCAATGATTTGACAGCAATAATAGATGTGATTTCAGCCTTGGACGTGTTTTGCTGTCTCGCTGAAAATTTTTGATAGTTGTGCAGTTTGGATTGTTAAACCTTGAGAAAAACTTGGAAGTTCAAGCACATATACGTCCCTTTGTTTTTTGGGTATGAGTAGGCTATGTTTTAAGCCACTGAAAAGCACAGATCACAGCTGAAGGAGGTGGAAGTGAAAAAAAAAATCCACACTGAATCCACTTTCCTGACTCTCTCTTTCCCCACTCAGCAAGCAGGAGTTTTGTTTACTTTGTCTTTTGGCTTTGATAAACTTTGTTACTTGCACACATTTGCACTCACTCACATCCATGCCCCCATTACGCACACACTGCTGATACGACTGACAGCATATTTCAAAGTTGTTTATTCAGTTAAATAAATTTTGCTCATTTCAATTCACGATGCTCTGTCTGGTCTCCCTTATTTGTCTGGACTGTGAGCTGGTCCATGACACCGCTAATCTAGACTAATAGCCATAATTTCCCCATTTGATAACCTATCTGTTGAAGCATCCCTGTTGTCAACAAATGCGGAAAAAAAGCAGAGAGAGTACGTCTGATTGTAGAAAATGTGTCAGTGAGAACAGCCTGTCTGTTTGCCAGCCTCTGCAGTGGAAGACTTGCTTTTGCAGGGCGAGGTGCTTGTCTCGGATTAATCGCAGGGACTGACTGGAGGAAATCAATGAGCTAAATGCTGCCACTTTGGTCAGGAGACAGACAGACAAACTGGGCTGAAGACAAGTCAAGAGGTGTCGCCTTCAGTGTACTGAAGGAGAAAGATCAGTGAGTGTGTTCCTTTGGATATTCCTTTTGCCTTGACAGTCATGTTAAGATATTATGGAACACGACGCTGCAATAAAAACTGTGCAAATGATTTTTTCCCCCCCATCATAGTTTTCCCATAGTTTT
>VVHJ01036574.1:0-11857 GCA_015107715.1 Tylochromis polylepis | reverse complement strand
ACGTCCCTACCCTCACCTATGGTCACGAGCTGTGGGTAGTGACCGAAAGAACGAGATCGCAGATACAAGCGGCAGAAATGGGCTTCCTCCGAAGGGTGGCTGGCGTCTCCCTTAGAGATAGGGTGAGAAGTTCAGCCATCTGGGAGGGGCTCAGAGTAGAGCCGCTGCTCCTCCACATCGAAAGGAGCCAGTTGAGGTGGTTCGGGCATCTGACCAGGATGCCTCCTGGGCGCCTCCTGGTTGAGGTGTTCCGGGCATGTCCCACCGGGAGGAGGCCCCGGGGCAGACCCAGGACACGCTGGAGAGATTATATCTCTCGGCTGGCCTGGGAACGCCTTGATGTTCCCCCGGACAAGCTAGAGGAGGTGGCTGGGGAGAGGGAGGTCTGGGCTTCTCTGCCTAGGCTGCTGCCCCCGTGACCCGGCCCCGGATAAGTGGGAGAAGAGGGAGGGATGGCTGGATGGATGTTAATTCAGCTGCCCAAAACAGAGTAAATGTCTTAGCAGACATTGGATGCACGCCCTTCTTTTTCATTAATTTTTATAATAATTCTTTGAGGAAAATGACCTCTTGGTGCATCTCTGGACGTTCATATTATTTTCTAGTATTTGTCTAGATTTATTTATTCTTTTTTTGCTCCTGGTGACTCAGGAGAAGGAGATTCTTTCTACCCGCATCATGGAGCAGTATTAACCTCAACTGGGGATATTGTCGGGCGGTGGAAGGAATATTCAAGGGTGTTTGCATATCCTTGAATATGCTTATTTTCTTTTAGTTGTACAGCACTTTGGTCAACAGTTGTTTTGTTTGTTTCTTTTTTTAAGCCTGCTTATAAATAAATTGAATTGAATGTTTGGCAGTCTTGGAAAATTCATTGGACTGCCTCCTTTAAGTGTCCTGGGGGAGTACTTAGGAGTATGAGGTCTCTGGCCTGGTATTGTGGCCTGTTTGATCCCTGAAAAACTAAAAAGTTTTTATTGCTGGCAATAAGTCAGACTCATTCCCAGTAGGGTGCTGGACTTCACCACCCCCGGTGATGAAGTCAGCAATTCCATTCACAATTTTTATGCTCAGAATTTCTAGGCACAGCCAAGGGGCACAGGGTGCCCACAGGATGTTATCTCTGCTTTTTGCGGACGATGTGGTTCTGTTGGCTTCATCAAATAATGACCTCCAGCTTGCATGACGAGCCCCAAGTCTCAGGGTCTCATTCATGAGTGAGAGAAGAGTGGAGCAGGAGTTTGACAGTCAAATTGATCCAGCATCTGCATTAATGCGGACATTGTAGCAATCTGTTGTGGTAAAGACAGACCTGAGAGTAGAAAGCAAAGATCTCAATTTCCCTACCCTCACCTATGGTTGTGCGCTCTGAGTAGTGACTGAAACAATGAGAGTAGTGGAAATGAACTTAATCTGAGGGTTGACTGGGCTCATCCTTAGAGGTATATTGAGCTCAGTCACTCAGGAAGGAGACAAGAACCATTATTCCTCCACATCAAAAAGAGACAGTTTTAGGTGGTCTGGGCATCTGACTAGGAGGCCTCCTGAACACTTCTAGGTCAGGTGTTGGTCGTTGTGTCCAACTGGGACAGACCCAGGACACCCTTGGGAGACTGCATCTCTGCTGGCTTAGGAGTGCCCCACTGGCCCCTGCTATAGGAGGTAGCTGGGGAAAGGATGCTGACATGAATGGATGGGTGATTTATTGTTATTGCCACTTTCATTCCAGATAAAATGTAGTATATGCTAAATGCTGTAGATTTGGAGAAACATTGTCATTAATTTTTTACTTTGTTTAATTGATGATCATTTGAACAGAATGACAGAATAAGTAGTAATAACATTACTGGGCTAAAACTGCAAAGCATTAAGGTCGATTAAACGCCCAAGTGGAGTTTATAGCTATGAAACAACACAAACTAATTGTATCTATAGTAAGAAGAAAAATATTGAGGTCGTCGTAGCATTTTAAAACAAAAAATTAACAAAATCACAGTGTCTGTTGAGAACAGTGATCTGAAAGAGTTGCAAGAGAACTTTTTTTTTCGGTTTTGTGTTGTCACCTAAAGGCACGGTTACACTTTACATATTTGGTGAGCTTTGAAAATAATTCTTCATAAAAATTGAAGTCTTTGATGTACCTAGTTGCTGAATGGTTGCATCAGATCAATCCAACCATCTACTCTAGGCTAAGTTGTTCTCAGAGATGAACAGCAAGGTTTTTCGTCACCTCTCCTACTTAACCAGGTCAGTTTCCACACTATTGCATTTTTTCACCTCATCTACATTTTTAGCCCGCAAGAAGTTTAATTCTCTGCCGGTTTAGTCCACTTTCTTGTTATTAAACTTCCAAACCCCAATTTGCCTTTAAACTCTTATACAGTAATTCATTAAGGGTAATGTGTATTCTTCCTTTGTGCCGTGCTGTCTCTGTGGGGTTCGGCTCCATTTGCATAATATTTGGTCATATGAGAATGAAAATGGATCATGCAATCTCTCATAAGGCTGTCAGGATGGAATAAACACCCCTTAGCATTTCTCGTTTAGTTTATGAAAAGAAATAAATAGCTTGAGATTCACAAAGACAAACACTCACACATCCACAGTCACTGTAGACAGGCAGATTTTACACTGTGACATTTACACACAGAGTTAATGCAGGAAGCGCACGAACTCAGGGAAATCCAGCAGCAGCTGCTGAATGTTTGCAATAATCAGTATATCGGTTCTTTCTTCCCCCTCTGGTGGTTGATTCCTAAATGACTTGACTTTCATGTTACAGTGACTGGTGCTTTGTAGCGGATGCTTTTAATCTCGGAGAAAAGATGCTTTTCATGTGGGCCACACAAAGCTGTTTTTGTATTATCGTTCAACATCATTGCAGTAATTACTGAAGCTCGGCACGAGGGAGACTTTCATGTTTTAGTTTTTATCACACGCGCTGTCAAGTTGCTGTTGCTAACCAGCACATTAAAGGTTTGGGGTTAAATCTCAGTAGTTATCCATCTTCGAAGATTTTGACTTATGTAACAGGAAATAAATTCGTGATTTGTCTGTTATTCATTGTACTTCCTTTTTTTTTCTTTTACAAATCTTCTTAAAGCTCCCTTTTAAAAAATTAGTTGAAATGAATACTGTCTTAGAAGACAGTTTATCGCTTTAGGGATTAGTCACTGTAAAAATAGCATCAATGTTAAAACAACACTCTATGCAACATGCCGATAGCTCATGTATATGTATATATGCATGTATAGAATAAGATTAAAAGGTTGCGGTAATGATTTCTTTTCAATCCATACTAGACACCCAAACACACTAATTTTAGAAATTTAACTGATAAAAAGGTATTGTGTTTCACGATGGAGAGGATCGACCAGCTGTATCAAGAATACACTGGGAAAAAAAACTTCTCTACACAAAGAAGCCTCGGGGTGGTCTGAGAAAGACTTGCAGTCACAGTGGAAAAGTCAAAAAATAACCTTATTCGGTTGGATGTTGCGAATTGTTGGACTGATTTGTTGTTGTGTGAATAGTTGACAGGTACTGCATGTTGAGTTTTTTACCTTTTCACCTCATATTCTGCTAAAAAAGAACCTAACAACAAGCAGAACTTGTCTCAGTTAGTGCATAACTGTGTTTTCTCGGATTTTGCAGGTGGCCTGAGAGGAGCATCCATCGTTGACTCACTAGACACTCTGTACATTATGGGTTTGATGGATGAATATAATGATGCCAAGGAATGGGTGAAGACCAGCCTGGATCTAAATTCGGTGAGAACCTTATTTCAGTGTCAAGTTTCATTTTTTTTTGCATTTTACTTTCGGGCAACTTGGTGGCAACAACCTACCCTCTATCAAGCTTAACCACACTCTTACTACATAAGCATAATGAAGTTTTCAGCTGTGACCGTGCATGCTCGATTGATTTCAAGCTGTGCTTTTGTGCTTTAACAGCGACATTGTGTCCACTGAGTCTGACAGTTTTCCAAAGCTCAGGACATTCCAGCAGAAATCAAAAGCTTCCTGTGTGGCCACCAGCCACACTGTGTTACCGACTGATGGAATTCTCTGCCTCTCTGAAAGGTCTTTGTGGGGCAGAAAATGTGATAAATAAAGGAGAGAGGGCTGGAGCATGGTTTAAAGGGTGTTGTAGATTAAAAAAATGTGGGAGAGAGGAAGAAAAAAGAGGCCATGACCCTTTCATTGAGCGAGTCTGTAAAGACTGGGTTGCGAGCAGCGAGGGTTGCCAGTTCTGATATCATGTTGAATTGAGCGAAAGCCAGTGAAAGTGGCAACCAGGAAGGGCTTTTAGGTAGTTTGCTGCTAACAGGTGATTTGTGAGCCTGTTTTTTTAGTGTGTTTTTTATGTTTTGCAAATGAAAGGGGTCATTTCTAGGCCACCCTTGTCAATAAAATATGGTTATGTAATAGTGTGTAATTACACAAAGCTTGCAAACACAACTATGTCATTATGACTGTCATCATGGTAGGCTACTGTAGACGCTAGGCAATAATTATACCAATTCACTGCCTGTTATGACAGCATGCCAAATGTCTCAAGTTGAAGTTGTTTTGTTTGTTGACAGTTGGCACCAAAAAAATTGGTTTTCCTCACCAACACACTCATAATAAACAATCTTAACTACATTTGACATGTGTGACATACTGCACATGATGTCAGTAACACTGAACTGTATTTGAATAATATGCAGTCAACAGCTCTTTTTTAGCAGAGGGCTAAAAAACACTTCCACTGCGTTTTAAGATGTGCTTTATCACAACATGTTGTTGATCACTGTCAGATACGAGGCCATAAAGAAATGCACAGTGATTGTTATTGCCCACATATCAAAGCTGTTATTTTTCTCACTCATGGCACGCACAGATGTCACTGATACATATGCACAGTGAAGGACTTGAAATGAGACGTGACACACACCCACACACTGCAGTGAATGGTCTTTTCCAGTGAATGCAGAAAATTCTTAACTTTGACTGGAGCTGTAGCTGCTGGAAATGTCCAGTAATTGCAGCTGCTGACAAATAGCCACAGTGTCACCAACCATAAAGACAACAAACACAGGTTTACACTTCACAGTGCACTTTGTCATGGGTGTTATATGGCACAATTTGTTAACTTCACCCCTTCCCGTTTTCATCAGTGGTCACTGCAGGGCAGAGACTCGCAATTATTCTCTGCGGGAGAGTTGAAATTATTTACATGTCCTCATTAAGGGGCTGTTCTTTGTCCTGTGAGATGTGATTACTTGTCACATTTTTTTTTTAAATATCTAATTGTCCACATAAATTACAGTATTTCAAGTACACAGTGACTTCTACATCTTCTTTCTGAATGCCATCATTTTGATAATGAACTACCTTTTGCAGTTTGAACATATAAAACAGACAAAACAGCACACTGGCTCATCATAGGGATTGTCAGATTCACTATGAAATGGATCACCAAGCTTGTTGAGAGCCTACAGAAATTTTTCTGACTGCCTAATTTTTTTTTTTCTTTTTCAAAATGCCACTTAAGGAAATGCATGCTGCATAAAAGCAAAGGCTGGGAAAATGTAGCACATAAGATCAGTAGTTTGTTCATTATTATAAGAAAAGAAGCTAGGAAGTAAAAAAGAAAAACACTTTATTTAGCCCAGATTTAGGAAATTATTTTGTTGCAATTTTTAAAAAAATAATTACACAATAAAATGAAATGTTTAACAAATAGAAGTGCTTTAATTAGATTAATTATACCTTTAATTACAAATAATATATATATATATATATATATATATATATATATATATATATATATATATAAAAAATCAGTGTTGCATTACACATTACTTGACCATTGTGTTACTTAATTACTCTTGGGAGGAAGTTCTTTACACTACTCGTGATGTAACCTTAAATGCATAGTCACGTAATTACCAGTTATCAGTATAAACCTGGGGCTACAGTCCCACATACTGACATAAATCCTTGTCCTAATTAGGACACAGATCTTTCTTTTTGTGTTTAAGCTTGAACAAAAAGCTGAAAACACAAGGCCAAGTTGAAAACCATCTGAGGCTTCAAACGATTGCCTGTGCAGATACAAATGGAGGCTACAGTACTACACAGTACTACAGACCTGATTCCTCATCACTGTTTTTGTTTTTTGTTGAAGATCAGGCTTAGGCTGCTTGGCTGAGGTTGGCATACACTCATCTTTAGCATCACTCTGGGTTCTTTGCTAGCTTTGTGTTAGCATGGTGTTTGTGCAGATGATTACAAAGAGCTGATAGCATGTTAGCATTATAATGCACAACATTATGCACTTTGGATCCAAGAACCTTTGTAACTCAAACAATGACATAATAGTGATAATGTAATGTGATTACTTAATTTAGTACGCCGAGTCATTATATTACTACATTAGCAAAAAATGGAATGTGATTACAGCATTGCATTACTTTGTAAAATGTGACACCTCACACTGTATATAAGAATTTCAAATTACTTGATAAATGAAGTAAAGTATCAGTCATATCTATTTCAGTTAAAGGTACATACAATAGTACAAGGAATGGAGCAAGGACACACGGGGATTTTCATGCTCACATTTTTCTTTTAATTACATTACTGTCAGCAGATTCAGTCAGTCACACTGCAAAGCATTTTGTTAGATTTATCTGTTCAGGCCTGTCTGTCAGCCATAGCTCGACACATTGTGACAGCTGTTCTGTAACTTGTTAGCAGCGAAACAAGGACAGAAGGAAGAGGACAGTGTTACACTAGCACAGAATTGACAGTGTTTGCAGCAGGTTTCAGCCTCTTCACCGAGAAACTTGGACATCAGCTGCTCATTATTATCCGTTTCTACAGGATTTCTTCTTTGTGTCGGAATGAAACCAAACATGCCCACGATTATATTTTTAACAAATGCGTTTAGTAATACAAAACCAACAGACTTTAAAACTCTTTGCCAAGTGAACAAATTAAATTCTTTAAAATCCTCCTTAACCATATGACTTTGAAGCAAACGACAAGCTTCTGATGCATATCTGAATGAACAACTCAGCAGACAGACTGGCCATGCTGGTGGCTCAGCCAATTACCAAGACAAAAGAAGCTCCAGAGTATTTCTGCCCGTGTTGGCCTGTGCCATGTTTCTCTACAAGCTGTTGTTCCATAAAGACTGAACAAGTATTTGGCAACATCATCACACATCAGCACTGAGGCACTTATTGAGTTTGATGAAGACTTATTTATGCAAAGAGCGGTTTGGTCAGTATGAC
This sequence comes from Tylochromis polylepis, assembly GCA_015107715.1. NCBI lineage: Eukaryota > Metazoa > Chordata > Actinopteri > Cichliformes > Cichlidae > Tylochromis > Tylochromis polylepis. Next base: position 4,572 of record VVHJ01036574.1, on the reverse strand, counting down.
TGCTAAGTTTCAGTTAAATAAAGCAGTTGCCCTCCGTGAGCTCATCAGACCTTTCCCCATTAAAGAGAGTAATTAGGTGTGATTAATGTAGACTTTAAGATTGGACTGTATTCCCTCATGTTCCCTTCCAAATTTTATTACGCTTTCAGAGCCTCCCTTTCTCCATTTCTGCTCTTTCACTTAGTTATTTCTAATCTCTCCATGGCAGTTTCTGTCTGGCTCAGTTCTTTTTATTCATCATCAAGAAATCTGTGTGTTGAGTCTGTTAAAGCAACATTGTGGCAAGTGATCGCTCTGATCTACAATCATCTAGTTTCAACATGTTGCTGAGTGTTATGGAGGATTTTTTTTGTTTGTTTGTTTGTTTGTTTGTTTTTTTGGTAAGAATAAATGCATTATCACAGATGATGACCCTTTAAGATGACTCACTCTATGGATTCATTAAAGTCTTCATTTGTACACAAAGGAAAGATATAAAAGATATAAGGGAAATGACGACAACAGGATATATATTCCCTCTATATATAGACCATCAACCCATGGTAAGGCTTATGCCACATGAAGAAAATGTACTTTAAGCCATTATTAAAGGAAGATCTTCTTTTAGATCAATTAAAATCAATAATATTTGATTATGTCAGTTTAGGTTTGATAAATCATTAATAGATCAGGCAATTTCTATATGGTTATTTTTATATTGATCAACTGTGATATCAAGGTTTTTCACACATACTTTAAAACTTATTAAAATGCAAAGAGATTAAAAAAGAAACCAGAATTACTAAGTAGTGTTTTATCTTTTGTTCATTCATTTTTCATTTCATTTGTTTTACCTTAATTTATTCTTGACATTTTCCAAATGTCAAGAATAAATCTGTTAATACACCCAACAATGCATTGTGTATATTATGCGAATGCATAATGTGATTTTTAGACTGCACTGTGTTAAAGGTGGACTAATGTGTACAGTAAGTAGAAGTGCTGTCATATTAATTATCCTTTACAGAAGCTGAAGTGTGCACATCTTCTCACTAAAGCTCAGCCTTTGGTGATTTTTAAAATTACTGCTCCTTATACATTGAATCTTCCCCCTGTGATTTTGCTGATGATTGCTATGAAGCCTCTTTAGCATAACTAGAAACATCCACCAGCAATAACCTCTTATTTACCACGTTGACAAATCTCCAGAGCCCCACCAGGATGGCAAAATGACTGGATAATATGCACACTCAGGCCTGTGATTCCACATCTCGGATCAAGTTAGTGTGAAATCTCATGGGTGTTATTGGTAGAGACTGGAGTAATGAGCTGTGGTTTTTTTTTTATTTATTTAGTTATTTTTTTTTATTTTTTATGACGTGGCATGTGCTGTATTTCTCTATCCCTGAATGATTCAGTGGTGTGGATGTTGGCATGTGTAAGCCGAGTGCCACTAAATTGGACAGAGTGCGTAAGAGGAGGTAGCTTGTTATTATTTCTGAAGGGAGGTCGAGATGCTGACAGTCACATGCATACATTGCAGCCTGTCAGTGTGGTGTCAGAAGAAGGAAGAAAGAGCTGTCAGATGTGGACCTGATGTCATTTTTCTGACCTGTTAAGAGTACATGGTGAACATGGTACTCCTCAACCATCTCAGGTGTGCTGTGGCTCGTCTCTTCTCATGCTCTGAAGAGAGAATAAAAAAAAAAAAAAGTCAGACTTCTGTGGGTTTGTCTAAACTGTAAACATACCAGCGATGTGGGAAATATGTGCATGGGAGCTACTACTACGTTTCATATTTTACAATTGTTATATTAAAAATATCATATTTTAGCACAGTAATAGCTATGGTTCCTATTATACTTGTGCAGAATTATGAATTATGTTGTTAATGGTTATATGTGCACAGATTTGTGTTATACATTTTCATTTCCACATTGCAGAGAGAGATGTGTACTTGTGGTGTCAGTGCCCTCACATTTGTTTCAGGCCCCCTGCTGTTAGTTTATGTAACAGATAATTATGAATAATGATACTAATTGATAATGTAGTAGTGTTACATCCAAGTATTGTCAGAAATGTATCAATAACACTCTGCCCTTGTTCTCTAGTCAGTGCTCTCTGTAGCAAACACTAAATAGTGGGTGGGTGAGTGATTGAACGGACAATCCAAGCACAAGCTTAGTCTTGTTTGTTTTGGGTTTTTTTTTCCTCTGCCCTTGTTTAGTTTTGTGGTTACTTGCTGTGAGCCCAGTAGGGGTTGTTTGAGTAGCAGTGAAGCAATGACTGTGTTCTTCAAACTGTGGTGGAAGCTGAACAAGCGTGCGTCACCCCAAAACATCCAAGAAGAAAAAAACAATTCCTCAAATCTCCCTTAAGTCTTTTCTGTCAGCTTGAGATATCGGCATTAGCTTGAGGTCTCACTTTCATTACATCCAAATCAAATTTGCAGCAGCATAAAGCACAGCGTAGAGAAAATAACTGAAGTGTATTTATATGAGTGTCGTTATAATCCAGATGTAATTGACTTTTTGGTAGAATGAGCGCAGATACATTGCACATTGTTGTTAATCTCAAAGAGACGCTTGGTCCGGAGGTCAGAAAGAGTTTGTGCTGATACAGTTTCAGACTCTCACATGGGATGCACTCCTTTCACAGAGCAGAGAAAGTTTGGTGAGAGACTAGAAGAGAAACTTCATCAAGTCATTTCAGAGACTGCCAGCAGCGTCTCACCAAATACTGAACAATGCAGTGTGTCTACTGTGTACCCATGTGCAACACAGAGCGAACCTGAGAGAAATGTGTGGTAACTATTATTACCAGAGAAAAAAGTTGTTGACTGAGTTCAACTTTATATTTGCCTGAGGCATTTGCAGAGTGCTTTTGTAGGTTGTTATTCTAAAATATTTTAAGCCAGCAAGCATATTCTGACTATTTTATGCATTTTCATGATGACAGTTTTTAACTTGGAGATGTCATCACATTGTTGAGGTAGACATTCACTGTTCCCCACCATATTTTTAATCTCAAGGCTTGTAAACCAGTCTGTTTTTAATCAGTTGTTCATGGGTTATTTTCCAAATGTGTGCTCACATTTGAGGACAAGAAAAAGTGGCATTAGTTGGTAATGAGGAGTCCTGGAGCAAGGTTGTTGTTTACCTCCAGAGAGCTGTTTTTTGACCCCCACTGACACCCTGTCTGGACTAAATTAGACACAACTTGCTCCTAGTCATGGAGGCATCCGAGGAAAAAACGGTGTCATTTACAACGCTGAGAGACGGTTCGGTGAAGACGCCGTGCCCCTAAGCTCAGGTCAAGCTGAGTTGACATTCTGTCCCAGGATGCGCAGGGCAAAGGACATTTTGCGGGGGCAGTTCATTATTACGGTTATTTACCAGCACATTTTGTATCATTCATGCACTTTTGTCCCTGTGGAGCCATTTGGCACAGGCAAACACTGACACTCGATTCTGGCTACCACAGCGGGAAAAGGGTTGGCTTAGTTTCAGAAGCTCTGATTTACATATAGACGTTCTTTAAAAATAGTATTGAATATCTTAGATGTTAATATGGAAAACTCTCTAGAATATTAAGACTTGTTTGAAAAATGCAAAGAGGTTGCACTGTAATGTCTTAATAAACACACAGTCTTAATAATAGATCGACTGACTATGTAATAGTGACAGACTCACAAAAACATTAATATTTCAGTTAACCTCAGCTCTAAATAAGCAGCACACTGCAGGCAGACAAAGTGTGCAACAATCTGGTGATCACCACAGTTCACATATTTGATAAGAGGGTGATACTTCAGAGGTTAGAGAGCTAAGATAAGCTAGGAGGAAAGCAGTATAAAGGTGGCATCTTTATAAATAATTCAGAAACTACATTTTGTATAAAAATAACTTCCTTGTAGCAAGGAAGTCACTGGACTTTAATTTAATTTTCATGCTACTAAAATGATATGAAGACTGTTATACTGAAAAAATAAAAATATAATTGGTGTGTTAATTAGCCCTCTTAGTGACCTAATCTACATAACTCGATGTTAATAAATAAATAAATACACACACACACACACACACACACACACACACACACACACAGCGGGATGCAAAGTTTGGGCAACCTTGTTAATAGTCATTATTTTCCTGTATAAATCGTTGGTTGTTACGATAAAAAATGTCAGTTAAATATATCATATAGGAGACACACATTTGAGAAGTGAAATGAAGTTTATTGGATTTACAGAAAGTGTGCAATAATTGTTTAAACAAAATCAGGCAGGTGCATAAATTTGGGCACCACAAAAAAAGAAATGAAATCAATATTTAGTAGATCCGCCTTTTGCAGAAATTACAGCCTCTAAACGCTTCCTGTAGGTTCCAATGAGAGTCTGGATTGTGGTTGAAGGTATTTTGGACCATTCCTCTTTACAAAACATCTCTAGTTCATTCAGGTTTGATGGCTTCTGAGCATGGACAGCTCTCTTTAACTCACACCACAGAATTTCAATCATATTCAGGTCTGGGGACTGAGATGGCCATTCCAGAACGTTGTACTTGTTCCTCTGCATGAATGCCTTAGTGGATT
>VVHJ01036571.1:0-10017 GCA_015107715.1 Tylochromis polylepis | reverse complement strand
CGTGGAGGTCACACACACTACTGAGCCTCATTTTGACTTGTTTTAAGGACATTACATCAAAGTTGGATCAGCCTGTAGTGTGTTTTTCCACTTTGATTTTGAGTGTGACTCCAAATCCAGACCTCCATGGTCTCCTATCAGACATTTAGTCTCCATATATATATGAAAATAATTTTTGATATAAGGAAAAGAGGTTTTTTTTTTTAAAATTAAAAAAAAAATTAATTTATAAACACAAACATACAGTACATACCTCATAGATCATTGTGGCTGCCAGTCCATATACGACTCCAATCCAGACCTCATCAGACTGGACACTGGAGCGGTCAGGCACTCCTTCAGGGCGCATGCCATTAACTGCTCCCATCTGGCCTCCAGCAAAGCTCATTACATTCAAGTCAAACACAGTTTTTAGCGCACTCTGGATCTTTTCTTTTGGAAAGGCCTAAAAGAAGAGAAGACGCAATGATGAGACCATATAACTTTCTTCAGAAACATTCCTAGAGTAATATACGTGTATTCTGGAGTCCCGCAGACAAAAGAGAAATGATGTTGAGTTATATTTTATTTATTTTTAATTATTATTATTATTATTATTTATTATTTTTTTATTTCATTTTGACATCGTTTTTAATTTACTTACTTTTCATGTAGTTTAAGATTGGATTTTCTTGTTTCAGTTCAGTTTTTATTTTTCATTGTTCATTTTTATTAGTTTTCAGTGTTAGTAATTGTTATTGTACAGAGGGCATTCGTCAGTCAAAATTTAGGAAGATCAGTATAGGCATTATAATAAAAACAAAAAAAACGATACATCTTTTGAAAGTTAAAATCAATAATGTAAAGTCAGAGCTGTCGTGGCTTTTCAGCTACAAAATGTGTCAAACTTGGGTTTTAGTCATGTCAAAAACCAAGCGTTCCCTTCAGTCTTTAGCACATAAAAAGACATTCCTCCCATAGTAGCTTCTCTTCACTGGCATCCTATTAAATGCAGAATAGAATATTCACATTTAAAAAAAGAAAAAATCTTAAATAAAAAATTTAAAGTTGATTCTATAGGAATGGAAGAAGTCACTAGGATGAGTGATGAAACATTTCATCCTGAGCCTAGTTCTGCTGGAGATGTCTTCCTGTTAAAAGGGAGTTTTTCCTTCCCATTGTCACCAAGCTGCACACAGGGGTTCGTTTGATTGTTGGGGTTTTCTCCAATATTGTAGGCTCTTTACCTTGCAGTATAAAGCGGCTTGGAAATGAAGCTTGAACATTTTTAAACTCTGAATGAGCTTTACTTTAACAACAGCTTCCAGCAAAGTGTGATTTTCCAAAAGGCTGAGGAAGGATGTCCTCCACTCTGGTCTACATATCTCAATTTAGCTCCTCCTACATTAAACCTGCAAAGGTCTAGAGCACAAAAAACCCATAAAATAATAAACTGATTTTTACTTTCAACGCTAACATTATCAGTTAAGCCATCAAGCACTGCTCTTTCACACAACACTACTGCTAACTCAATAAAAGAAAAATGAAAAGAATTTAGAACACCACATTTTAAAAGAACAAAAGAAAATGTTGAGAGGAAAAGAAAAGAAAAATTCTAAGAAGATAAAAATGCTGTTTAAAACCCTGTTGAACCTATACTCATACCTGTCACCACTCTGGTTTAATGAACCTGATTAACCCTTTACTTTTAAACAACTACAACTCAAGAACCCTACTCATCACATACACAGATTACCACATGGGTACCCAAATAATCCCCACCCACACATGGACAGAGCTACACCCTCAAACCTAAAATATTGTACTGTATTTGACCTGATGCATTTTGTGACGTCTGTGTCCTTCTTTGTCACATTACCTCTGCAATGTATATCAACTATTTGCATAATAATTAAAAAAAGTAATTCCCTACAAAGGCAAAAGCTACAGCTTCTTATATTGTAGTCAGGGACTACGTGCTGCCATCTGTGACATCATTCAGAGCCCTCCTATGAAGGCATCTCTGAAGAAATGTTAGGCGCATAGTTTGTTGTCTTGCAGCCACAGAAATCTTTGAAAAGATGCTTTGAAATGTATTTCAGAGCCAAATCATTTTCAGATATTTATTGAATCTCAAAGTCTGAAAGTCCACCGTTGCAGGTATGGGTAAAAGAGGCGTGACACACTTTAAAAAAAAAAAAAGAAAACAAAAGTGTGCATTGTATTTTGGCATAATTTCATATTAAACATTGAAGTGAAGTGCCACACTTGGCCAAATAGAAGTAAGTGAAATGGTTATATAATTCTCGCATATTATAACAGCATTTTTTTATTGCTACGTTTGACTGAGTCTGCAAAAAGGAAAAATAAGGATAACATGAAGAGATGCCTCTAGTTATATGTTTAAGTCTGTTTAACTTCTTGTTTAGTTTATAAGTATGATATGAATGTTATCCTGACAGCAGTAATAAATGAATACTCTTAACAGGCTATTATTAAGGAGCACTCCAGTTCCTGAATTCAGGAGCGGCCAGTTTTGTAGGTGAGCTCATAATTTATACCTTCATTTAGAGCATTCACTCTGCTTTTGCACACTTTTCCTCCTTAAACTTAACTTTGTGAGTGCATATGGAGGCTGTCCCCCAGCCCCAACTTGCCTGAAATTCTCCATCTCCCAGCCCAGATGCTCTCAGGAACCAGTGGCCAGCACACTGGTCCGACATGACACTGTTAGAAAGATCTCTCCCACTGCTGTCATAGTTGTAGTATTTGCCTGTATTTGATGGGGTGAAAAACAAAAAGGGAAGTCACTTTAGGTCTTCAAGCAGTCTACTGTCAAACCTAAACCTAAACCTAAAAGCAGACATGACATGTTTGAATACCAGCCACAAATGACTGCTTATTACCAGCCTAAGAATAAGCATTTGCTTGTGCATTTCATCATCATCACCGACCAAAGCATAAAAATTACATTTTAAGCCAGGACTACATTGTTAGGCCTCACCGTTCCACAGTAGTTTCTCAAAAGCAGCACTGCCTCTGTCCAACAGGTCTTTGTAGTGACAGTATGACTCCTCACTGTCCAGCAGTCTGGCCATTTTACACATCACACAGAGTGATGCCACCCACATACCACCACAGTATGCACTGAAAAATACAAATGAAAAAAAAATTATACTAGAGTCAATAATTTTTTAATAATATTACTTCTTTATTAGATGCAAACTATTTTGGACCACATGAAAGAAAAAACTGGTTATCAAGTCTGATGGAGTACTTACATTTACCCAAAACCTTTGCATGTAAAGCCAAAATATGGGTCTCTGCCTTTTAATCATAGTGAGAATAAAATTTAAAGTATTACTAATATGCTTAAGTTAATGATGGTATACAAGGGAAGCTTGGTCTGATGAGTCTCAATTTCTGCTGTAACATTCATATGGTAGGCTCTGAATTTGGTGTAAACAGCATGGAAGAATAGCTCCATCCTGCCTTGTATCAACAGTTCAGGTTGCTGGTGGTGTAGTGTGGTGTGGGGGATACACACTTTGAGCTCCTCAGTACCAACTGAACATCAACTAAATACCACAGCCTGCCTGATAATTTCTGGAAATCAACCTGGTATTTGCAATGTGTACCTAATGAAGTGGCCGGTCTGTATAAATTTCAGAATTATTACTCCTGAACTCATCTTGCAAAACAAATCAACAATTTTCAAGATTTAAAAAAAAAAAAAGGGACTAATGCATCTGATGTGTGTTTATTACTGTGCCTACTTTCTTTCAGTTTCATCTTAAAGCACAAAGTTAGCAAGTGAAAAACAACCTTATTCTCCAGCTCAAATGAAGTCAGTTCTGGTCTGTGTAGAGCTTCTGCATCACGGGTCATCTCTGACCCCCAGTTTTCAAGTACAAAGACACGTCAGTGATGTGATAAACATGTGCAATAATGTGATTATGCTGCAATAGGCCTAGGCTGCTGGGTTCTTCCCTGTGTATAAACACATTCTGTCTGTTTATACATCACTCAGCATTTGATCATTAGTTATTATTAATCTCCGACTCTCTTCCACAGTGTGTCTTTTGTCTCATCTCCCTCCTCTCACTCCTCTCACTCCTAACTGGTCACAGCAGATGGCTGCCCTCCCTGAGCCTGGTTCTAACAGAGATTTCTTCCTGTTAAAAGGGAGTCGTCCCCCCCCCCCTTCTTTTCATTTGTCACCAAGTGGTTGCTCAAAGTGGGTCATCTGCTGGTGGTTTCTCTCTATTTTTTTTGCATAGTCTTTACCTTAAAATATAAACCGTTTTGAGGTGACTGTTTTTGTGATTTGGCATTATGTAATTAAAGTAAAACTGAATTGACATTACTTGAATTGTCCAACTCTCACCTTGGTCCAGTCACTATCCAGCCATCATAGGTCTGGTCGGCATATCCAGAGTTCTCTATCAGGCCATCTCCATCCAGGTCAAATTTCAACTCCGACTCCATCACCGCCTAATCAATCAACAAAAAAATAAAATATACCTCCACCTTTGTGCCTGATGTCTAAAATGATTTATCCCTCGCAGTCGGTGTAATTAAGAATGTGTCATCAGTTATACCTGGCAGACGGGCCACATGTCCTGGAGATATTGCCTGTCCTGGGTAAGATGAAAGTCCCTGTAAACCTGCAGGACAAACTTCAGGTTCAGGTCCTTCCAGTCTGCAGTGTCATGGATGAGGTATGCATTCACCCTCACCCAGGGCTCGTCATCTAAAGAGAGAAGTTTCAAGAAACGATAATAAAAAGTGTCAGGCAGATGATTTTAATTCCACCAAGGGCTGAACTGAAAAATAACTGCCATGAAACAAAAAACAGCCATGAAAAAAAAAAAAAATTTTTTTTAACAAGAGCACTCAGAGAATGCAACTCCCTCCAAAGGGCAAGGAAGGGGTATAGTAAAACTTAGGTGTTTTATGATGATTTTATTACAATATGACGACATCGGCCCGTTATGACATCATTGTGACATTGTTGGGTGTCATATTTGAAAAAATTAAGTGTGTTGCACAGCTCTCTCCATTCTGTTTCATAGACATGCTGCTTCCAACAGACATTTGTTGGAAATAAAATGTAAGTAATGTTTTTGCCTTTCTCATACCTGGGTCTCCAATGTCGTGAGGCACCACGTTTTTGGTTTTGACGGGAGAATACTGCCCACTCATCAAGTGGAGTCTCTCCGTGAGGTCTTGCTGAACCACACTGCCAGCTGAGAAGAGGGTAATGCTGTAAAGCCAGGTCTCGGGATGGCTCATCATGAAACACACAAGCTAGACCACTGATAAAAATACTACACTCACCAATGTCGTATTGCACACTCAAGGCAAGTTTGGGCCACAGCATGACAAGTGCAAAAGAGGCGTAGAAGTGCACATCATATGTGTTGTACATTCTGTACTCCTGACCTGGAAAACAGGTCATGTGTGGTCAAAGCACAAGCTATATTATAACCATTTGTTGTCAGGAATATTTATTTCTCAGAAAATGTGATTGATACTTTAGCACAAAAAAAAAAAAAAAATCACATTTAATGTGGTAAAATTGGACATCCTGGGTCACCATTTAAATACCAATTTAGTGTCAAAACGCTGGGATAAAACAGTGAAAAAAAATACACGTGTTAGAAAATATGTAATATAATGTCAGTGGGTTTTTTTTTTTTATTTTATTTTTTTCTACAAGACATTGTCTTACACGTAGTTGATGAAATTAACATTACATATTTTTTTCCCCTCACATTTCCTCAGGTCCCGTTTACTCTTACCTTCATCACTGGCTCCTTTTGTAAAACACTTGCTGTTATTTTTAGTTTTTCCACACTTGTACTCTTTTGCCATGTATGGCATGTGTGCTTTCACTATACTATACCAGAGGTGTTGGTAGATTGGTGCCCATAGTTTTATTCTGATTGTGTGGTTAAAACTTCTGGGGGGAGTTTGGCCAGTCTTCTTGAAAAACAAATTTAAAGAAGACAGAGTACTTGGTTGTTTTCTGTGGTTATTTCCTGGATTTTGCTTCAAAGAATATGGGGTTTACCATATTCTTTGAAACAAAATGTAAAAAAGGATAGTTTTTCTACCTCTTACTCAGTTAAATATTAATCTTTAACCACATATTAAAAATTGTCTAAAAACTGAAACGCTATCTTAATCAGAATCTTTACTGTGATTATACAAGAAGTACAACAAAATTGAACGCAGCCTAAAATTGTAACCATCTCAACATTTTTTCCTGTGCACAAAGAGAATTACTAATAAATAGCCCAGATCTGTGAGAGCAACATAAAATTGGAAACGTTGTTTCGTTAAACAAAACAACAAATGGTAAGCAGTTACACATTTTTGTTAGTATGCACTTAATTAATTGTTACCATCTACATGTCACAGTTGTAGGACATACATTTCATTTTTCGTAACTTACTTCCCTACACCCCTTTCCTTGCCTACCTTCTAGGTAAGCGAAACGTCCATACTCCTTCATGACAGCGGGTTGAGCTGGCAGACCTCCATCCTCGCTACGTATGCCGCCACTGATGTCAGCATCCTCCGTCATCTCCGTCCACACGGTCCCGCCATCCGCCACAAAGTATAACTCGTTAAACAGCGCTGACTTATACCAGGAGGGGAGAGAACTGCAGCACATGAAAGAAATAGAAAGTGAAAATGGCGCTTAGCTGCTGGGGTGAACAGTTATGAACTAAAACACCATATTTAATATTAGCTGTAGATAATTTTATGTAATCTGCAAAGGTTTCAGTGCTATAAAAACTAATTTTACACAAAGTCAGTTAAATATAGAGCTCAACAAAATAAAATACAGTATGACAAAACAAATAGCTCAATAAGGTACAAATCTATAAACATTTCAATACAATGAAATAAAAAGCTCTGTTTAATACAGTAAAGTGGCTCTGTAAAGTGAATTTACTCAAATTCAATGAAGCAAAATAAAACACCACAAATGGCTTTCTAAATATACTACAAGAAACAAACACTGCCATTAAATCGAATCTGTGGATAGTGCAATAATGAGCAATAGAGCACCTGTCCTGCAGTATGGGTCTCTGCCACTCCTCAATGCTTCTCTCCCACTGCTTGTAGTGCGTTAGGGCGTAATGGCTGAGTGAGGGGGATGCATCTCCTTTGGTCCCAAAGTAACGAGTGTATCTCCTGGAAACCAAAAAACCCCCAAGTTTCAAAATCCTACATACTCATCAGGACAAACAAAAATAAATGCCGTATACATTTCAACAATGAAGTCAGAGGTTAGGTTTAGTTACAGAAGATGGCAAAGGTGCCAAGGGACACTTCACCCAGTCTGTAACCCTGGGGTTGTGAAACAAGACTATTCCATCAAGTATTATATTGAATGTGGGTTTTTTTTTTCCTTTTTTGCTTGTCACCTTCAGAGATGCTTTTTTGCTGTAGTTATCATGAATAAGCAAAGTTTAAACAAGCCGTTTTGCATTTAGCAACAGCAAAGACTCACAACCTAATCGATGCCTCATGGGAAACACGCTAAAAAGAAGAAGTGCTTCTTTACAAAGTAGCCCATAGTAGAAAAATGCAGTGATAAGTCTTCCAGCACATTTTGGTGACATTTCTGCCTTTGATAAAGTGACATACTGTCTGCATATTTCCTTTTTGTGTTTGAGCTACCTCATGTGCTCCTTCTCCCGAGACCCAAACGTGATTTTGGGCATGTCCCAGGCCAGGCAGAACTCCAGTGAGTTATGGCTCTGAGCCGGCACCGAGCAGCCCACAGCTACTGCCGCAGCTACCTTTTCTCCTTTGACTGTTGGTGGGCTGGATCCTGCAGAGGGAAGACAGACAGGGATGAGAGGTTACTGAAGAAAAATAAATCAATAAGCCACCAACGACCAACGCTGTTATTAATGGAAAGAATGGAGCAAAATGTAGCTTGTTGTAAACTCTAATATTTCAGAGATGACTAGAGAGAGAATGGAAATAAAATCACTATAATTTGTTTTCAAGCAACAAGTAATGTTCTTACAGTAAGTATCGATTTTCAGATATTTTTGTGGCATTTTGTGCTTTTTTAAAGAGAGAAAAGTAAAGAAATGACAGCAAGTCTGAGGACAGATATGCAACTAATCCCGTGTAGTACTTAGAGGAATGGGATGTGGCTCTAGAAGACCATTTGTCCTGCAACTATGACTCACAATTTAATAAATAACTTTCATGAATTAAATTTGATTCATACAATACTTCTTGTTTTCTTTCATTCCACATTTTTCTAAGCTACTTTAAATATGGTTACACCAAAATCTATCTATAAAATCACGGTGGGTGATTTATTTAGCATTACTCTTGTTTCATTCTACTTTTTAGACACCTGTCTTCTCTCTGCACAGTACATTTTTCTAAGTGTTGACCTGTAGGAGAGTCCAACCGTCCATCATCGATGAGGTCATTCCACAGACTGCAGCAGGGTCCCTTTGGACTGAACGCTGTCTGGTGGCTGATCTCCCTGTCAGACTGGTAACGTGCACACAAACACACTCTTGTTGGCAAATCTAAAGATTAATACTCATTAATACCAACAGATTATGTTTATAAATCCATTTCCAGATAACAGAGACTATTGTTAAAAGTCCAGAGTTTATTCCCGGGGAAATGCTTCTATGCCTACTTAACACAAAAACCTTCTTACAGCTGCTAATAATCAAACCTGCTCTCGGGCTGCAATGCACAGAGTGTAAGGGTTCACTGCAGTACAGTGATGGAGTAGGACCCCAGACACCGCCTCCCCCTCCTTCTCCAGGTGGAATGGTTCATTCCAGTGTCCGCCACTCTTGTCATCCTTTTGTCCTGATCCGTTGACCATGGTAAACATAATGGAGACATCAAGATCGTACTCGTTCTTGTTCTCTATGTCCCACACGAATACTGCCACTGGGAGACTTGAGTCCTGAGAGGATGGAGATGTAGATGATGAGGTAACCTTTCTAAAATCAACATATCAACACATGTCCTCTAAAATGTATGATAGAGGAAACATTTTCGTTAATTACAGGAGCCAAAAACTAATAAAATAAAATACAAAAACTACAGAAAATCTACAACTATAAAGTTCTCGGGAAACACATCAGTATTATTCCTTATTAGACCATATAATCAGTTGATGAACATCCTGTTCATCTGATTGTCTTTTTATGTGTGGTTTCACTGTGCAGCACTGTGATCAGCCCCTTTTTTTTTCCTTTCTCAAGTGCTTTATAAATACCGAGTTGTGGTATCGTATAGTTGATTTGATGGGTAATAGTGGACTTTTTTCTTAGCACTTTAACTGCAATTTCTCTGCATTTACCAGCTTATTACCTTGTACATATTACTAATTGAGTACAGTAAAGGACAGAGTTCAAATGTGGGTTACCTGATAATCGTGAGGGATGACTGGGGAAATCTGTCTGCAGGTCAGGGTGACGTTCTGTCCTGGCAGGTCATAAACTGTCCAGGCGCGAGGATACAAGGCGTGATAGAAGGCGTACTCCCCGCAGTAGCCCCAGTTCCAGCCTTGTAATGCAGGTGGACGCTCTACAGATAACACCTGCTGGTAAACAGTTTGTCCTTCACGACGCAAACACACAGTGAACTGTGAACACAGAAAATTGAGAAAATGGACATATTGACAGATAATTATTTTATGGTACGTCTTTGGGGAAAAAACATTTGCACAAAGAAAAAAAAAAAGAAAGAAAGAAGGAAGGAAAGAAAAAGAACTCTGTTTGTTCAGTGTTGTAGGCATTAGCCACAGATGCTGATAATTTCATTTGAGCTATTAGTAAAGCCATAAAGTGTTGATGGGAAGCTTTTAAAAAAAAAAAATATATATATATATATATATATATATATATATATATATACACACACACACACACACACACACACACTCAACAAAAATATAAACGCAACACCTTTGTTTCTGCTCCGATTTTCCATGAGAGGGACTTAAAGATCTAAAATTCATTCCAGATA
>VVHJ01036569.1:26458-40880 GCA_015107715.1 Tylochromis polylepis | reverse complement strand
TCTCAGCAAAGCAGAAGTGCTCACTATGACACATTTAGACTGATTTGTGAACAATGTTTGAGAGAAATGGTAATATTGTGTATCTGGAATGAATTTTAGATCTTTAAGTCCATCTCATGGAAAATCAGAGCAGAAACAAAGGTGTTGCGTTTATATTTTTGTTGAGTGTATATGTATGTATATGTGAGAGAGAGAGAGAGAGAGAACCTCTTCTTGACTTCTCCTTCAAGGTCAAACTGATAATAATGCCATATCGCACTATTTAAAGCCATGTTTTGTATTGACAGCAAATAGGGAATGATATATGGGAATTAAATATCATGTTACTTTTGGACCTCTGACCTCTTCTACAAGGTCAGACCTCTTATCTTTAAAACTGCTTAAAATGCTGCTGTCTTTGTTTATATTGGCAACATTTAGGAAATGGTACTGATATATGGGGGTTATAAATATAACATTATAGTTTGGATCCAAATATCAGGTCACATTTGACCTCTGAGCTCACTTTTATATTTTACATCTGCCTTTCTTTCAAGTTCACCCCAAAATGGGTTCTGTCTTTAAAGAAAGTATTTTTAAGACAAAGAGAATGAGCTGCCTCGTTAGTTAGAAATATACTGTAGTATAATATTATATAATAGGCTGAAATAATTCATGTCCAGTTATTTACAAATCAGTACCTCTTGTCCATTACCTACTCCACCTACATAATGTTTGTGTAATCAAAGTAAACATCTGTCATGCTGCCCTTATCTGATTTTTACTGCACTGAAAACTTCTTAAAGTACATTTTAAAAGAACAAAGAAAACCAAATGAATATATAGAAAATAAAAAAGATAAAAAATGCCCAGAGAGTGAGCTTCCCTGGTGGAGTTTTGCGCTCTTATTTCAAAATGATTTTGACTTGTTAAACTTCTGATAAAAGCTTTTCTTCTGATGACTCTTCTGTAAGGCTCACATTTCTGTCAAGTACAAGAGTTCACCACCACTCCAGTTCCCTCTAAATCTTCCTGAAGATCTGTTGCTTTCAGACAAGTTTTGATCTGCTAGCCTAAAAATCTTGCGAGCAGTTCCCAACCTCTGCTCAGAGAAACGGATATCTGAAAAAGACCTGCTATCTGTTCAGTCTCGTCTGTCTTTGAGTGCTCGGCATAAGGTTTGACATGTATGTAGCTTTGAAGTCTGAGAACTTGTCTGTGTTTTACAGGCCCAACACCATTCTGCGATTACGGTTCAACCACTTTGCTACTGAATGCAGCTGGGACCACCTCTACGTGTACGATGGCGACTCCATTTATGCGCCCCTTCTGGCGGCTTTCAGGTAAAGGTTTGGTGAAGATTTTGTTGCTTGTTGTCTGCACGTGCTCTGTTTCTTTGTCTATGACATTTAAATATTTTAAAAGTTTGAGTTATTAAATCAGTGAAAATACAAAAAAGTTTTTTTTTTTTTTTTGCAAACCAAAAACTGTGCATTGTGTTCATTAAAAGCTTCAAATATGTGACAGGTTTGGAGTAAACTTGTGAATAAATGGTAATAAAAACACCTTAAACTCTTCTTTTGGGTTATTATTGCAGCGGTCTGATTGTTCCTGAGCGATATGGGAATGAGACCGTCCCCGAGGTGGTGTCTCAGTCTGGCTACGCCCTGTTGCACTTCTTCAGTGATGCTGCCTACAACCTGACCGGCTTCAACATTTCCTACCGGTGAGAGAAGCACTGAAAAAAACAAACACAAAAAACAAAGTACCACATCCTATATTTCCTTATTTATTTTTAAACAAACAAGGATTTGGCTTTTCGCTTCAGGCAATTTGAGGTTTCTCCACTGACTGGCTGGACCGCAAAACAAATGCGGAAACTAGATGTGTTGTTGGCTTCGTCTGTCTTTTTTTTTCTTTTTCTTCATTTTTGATATTTTAGCTGCAGTGGCAGCTCCCGCATATCAACTTGTTCATAATCCTCGGAGCTGACTGTGCAGTCCTGTCATGCCTCAGGGTTTGCAACTCTTGGGGTCCGCAAATGCGTTCGTGCTGTCAGTCACTGGATAGAAAGTATCTACTAAATGACAAATGCCTGGATACTGAGCCCTGACAGGGGAGCCTCAGTGCAAATCATTTCTGTTTCACTGGCTGAGATTAATTTAGGTGAAGGGCCCACTTCACACCCTTCCTTGGGACACGATGACGCATACAAACCTCTCACTTGCTACATGATTCAGCCGGTGTGCTGGCACGATTGGTTGAGAGCATTTTAGCGGAGGATCATGTCGGGTTACTGCCATCCATTTGCTGCAGTATGTTGTTGCAGCATCATTACTCCGTAAACTGTTCAGACACACTGTGGCACTTTTTCTGTCTGTTTGTTTGTGTAACGAATATTTGGATCCTCCCTGCTTTTCAGGGACTGGATGGATAGAGTGGCCATATTAACATGCGTGTTATTAGCAGCTGAACATCTCATTATGCAATGCAACCATTGATTTTAATTCAGTTTAAGATTTATTATTGGCATTTTAACCTTTTATTAGACTAGTACAAAGGGTTTACAGGAGAGCATGCAAGAGTGGGAGGGGTGAAATAAACTGTTGTAGGCCTTCAGTGCATGGGTTTCCTGCCCAACCAGGTGAGCTGTGGAGGTGCCCATTTGATTTAGTTTTCATCTTAAACTGTCTCCATATATGTGGCATGGCAGTATTTCAGTCCTTTGTGGAATTGATAATAAATTTGTCACAAAAAATAAATAAAAGTAATGGAGATAAGTAATTAAAAAGCTTGAATGCCCGTTTTCCATCCACCTAGTTTCCTCTGCTTGTTGAAGCAGAGTCGGACGTGGGAAAAACACTTTTTTTATTTTTTATTTTTTGGATCCCTTGCATGTTTACTTCTTCTTTAGCTGTCCCATGACTGTGGGTGAGGGTTGGACCTTGGATTGGCTTGTAAATTGACCTGTTTTCCTCTCAGCTCGCCTCTGTGTTCAGCATATCTGCCGACGGCATCAATGCTGATGCAGCACCCTGTCTGACTTTTATATCTTTTATCTTATGCTTTAAGTCTGTGTTTGGTTTCCAGAGTTGCACTAATTTCATCTGAAAGTACTGCAAATATTATTATACATAAGTAAAAGAAGTGAACTTTTAAGGCCACTCTTTGCCTATGTCAGTACTCCATACTTTGGGCCTATGCCAGCAGTTCATTTCAGTCCTCTTTAACATGCTTTTAATGGCTCCATTTGGTGTGGTGTAATGACGCTGCTCTTTGCTCTGCAGTCTGGTATCGACACTCTGTGCTGTCCTTTTTACAGGTCGAGTGTAAAGTATTACTTACTGTAGCTATGCTACATTGCATGATTGAATATTATAACCTGAAATAATTCTGTTGTGAGTGAGCTTCAAACCTCCTAAAATAGAAATCATTTTGAAACGATGCACTGGGCTGACATACCAGCAGACCTGTAACAAACCCTGCACCAGAGCAGAGGCCAAAATTTAATGGGCACACACCTAAAAAAGTTTGATCAACACACCAGCAAACAATACAGAGGGGGAAAAAAAGCTGTGGAAAAATTAGAAAATCGTTTTGTAGTGCTACAAAAACATATATGCCTTCTTTTTATTCTAGACAGAAGGTTTACCATAAAAGTAACATCCATATATGGCTTCACCATTACTAAACTTCAAATGTAAAAGAGCAAAACAAAAAAAACAAAAAACAAAACTGCTTTAACTGGATTAACAATTCTGAAAGCCATTGTAAGCATTTGTAAATGGCACAGTAGACCCCTGCTACAGTTGCCATAGCAATGGGACCGATGTTGTGCTGGGGAGAGTTGGATGAAAGCAAAGTGTCCCCCTTCCAACCCCCCACCCCCAGTCCTTGGTGTCTGGGAGAGGTGGAGGAGCCGAAACATCAAACCATCAGGCACCGCAGGAACATGAAAGAATGATGAGCGCCTTTTGTGTCATCGCTCTCAACAAGTGTGTTTGCAGGAGGAAAAAAACTAATGCCTCGGTGTCCAGCTTTGATTGGTAAATCTAGCTTGTTTACACTTAGATCAAGTCTTCGTGTCTTTATTGATTTTTTTTATTTTTTTGCAGTCCAGTAGAGCAATGTTTTAAGTAGTGTCTCATTTTGTGATATCGTGTTTGTGCACGAGCATGGTGCTTATTTCACTGATCTGCGGCTGTGTTATACAGATACATTTAAACTGTTTAACCTCAGCTGGCCACACAACACAATGTGGTATCACTATGCTTCGGTGTACGCCTGTAATGCTTCAAATGAAGACAGATTCTTATCTTATTAAAACTATATTCTCCTTCATTATTTGTTAATACACTGGCCTGCAGCATGCATACTAATATCCAGTTATAGCTGTATACCTCTGCACCACAGGACAGGCACTTGCATCTATTCCTGAGCAGCTGCCACAGTATGAGATACTTGCTTACTTTTAGTGGATGGAGTGAGTGCTGATTCCTAACTAATTCATATTTTGATGTGACTGGAGAGTTCGCTCAAACTGTCATTGAGTTCCTAACAGAAAAACTGTTAGAATATAAGGAGGCTGTCTGACATTGAGAGCACTGGTGTTACACTTCTACTGCAAGACTGAGTGTGTTTGCCATCTGCTCTGCAGTGCCTGGGGCAACTTTCTTTACCTCAGCCTCTTGCTCAGTGCTGTTTGAGTGTAGATAGCCCTCTGAGATGACTGACAAGTGTTGAGACAGGTGCTTGGCCACCTGATGAGGGAAGGACGATGCCAATAACAATACATTTTGCTTTTTTGTGGGGGGGTTGCATATTTTAGCTTTAAGCCTGGAGACAGCTGAGGCCACAGAATTGGAAGTAATGCAGTTGCTGAAAGGTTTTCCTGATGTTTTCCTCTTTCCTCCTTCGAAGAGTGAACACCTGTCCCAACAACTGCTCTGGCCACGGAGAGTGTCATGTGGGGAACTCCACTTCTTCTGTGTATTGTGAATGCGAAGATTACTGGAAGGGGGAAGCCTGTGACATCCCATACTGCCTGGCTGACTGCGGGAAACCTGAAAGAGGCAGTTGCAAGGACAAGACCTGCGTCTGTAAGGCTGGGTGGCAAGGTAGGGCCGGCAGCTCGGTGGGATTGCTTTGGCTGTCAGATGTGTGACTTCATTTTCACATATACTGTGCTGGCGTTAATAACCACAGCAAGTTGGCCTCAGCATTCTCATACAAGCCAAAACCTCCTAAGTGACTAAAATAAGCCTTTGACTGGCAATCAACAATGATCAATGACAATAAACTTAACAGTATGTCAATCAGGTGTGATTTGGTACCCAGACTGCCACACTCATTTAATAAAAGGGGGAATAACTGTGAATAACTGTTTAGATCTTAATGAACTAGTCACAGCAGGATTAGTGTAGTTGAGTTCTCTGTTTGGTCACACACACACCCCCCCCCCCATTAACCGAAGAAGGCTGGTTTTTGTACAGTCTCAGTAGAAATCAACATTTTAAGGAGATATCCAGCCCGAGTCGGGGGTGTCAAACATAAGGCCCAGGGGCCAGAATTGACCCAAAGACTCCAATCTGGCCCACTGGGCAGCTTTGGAAAATGTGAAGGAAGGATAAAGACACCCCCCCATGGCTGTTCATACCACACCAAAGTAATTAAACTTGTTGGTTAAATACTTAGTAGTATAGTTAGTTAGTTGAATACTGAGCTAAACTTCTTTACACTGTGAGAAAGGAGAGTTTCACTGGTCTGCATGACAGCTGTTTGGTCTGTTATGGGTCATGAAAAGTATCGAACAATGGTCTGTTCTTTTAAATTTATTGAATTTAAACGAATAGACCATCTTTGGCTTATATGTTGAGACTTTTAAGGTACTGATATTCCAGGTACTGATGTTCCAGTTAATTCTGATTTGTGTAGAGTATTTTTCTAACGTTTTTTTTACCAGATCAGAACTTTGTGTTGATTTCTGAAAAACAAACTCGATGTAAATTAAAAGAAAACTCCAGTGCAGTCGAGCACTGAGCAGCTCCAGCAGAGCAGTTGGAGGTTTAGTAAAGAGAGTGCCTTCTTTCATCCATCCAGATTTTGTCTGTTTATCTGGTGATTCAAACCGGTTCCGCTTTAAGCCTCCTGCGCTGTTATTGAGGTTTTTGCAGCCCCCACAGCATCCATCTGCCGTCACCCGATGGACTTGAAACGAACTTTTAGCATGATCAGCTTCCTCATAGTTCTGGTTGAGTCATGACTATTCACTTATTTTATTTGGTCATGACCCGACACCACTGTATGCTTTTTGAGTCAGACCATATGGCTGCTCTAACCGCTCTGTTAGTTCTTAAACAGCTCCACTGCGCTGCTTTGCACAAGCAGAGACAACGGCTTAATTTAACCGCAGTTATATCAGCAGCGCAGTGTGCTCACAATCTAATTACCAAAGCTGAGGGAGTTGAGAAACAGACTGGCGTTTTTCTTTAGCCTTTATTACCCTGTCATGGTGTTTTAGCAGAGGAATAGCACTCTTGGTGTACTTTATGCTGCCAGCTTCCAAATTAACTCATTTTCTGCACCAGGCAGTGCAAAAAGCAGAGACAGATGCTTGTTTAGTCAAGCCACCCCGGTCTTTAATCTCTCTTTCACAGACCCATAGACTTAAAAAGTAACATGTTTTAAAGGTGGTAACACTGTTTGTTTTTATTTATGGAAATGCCACCATGGTGTGAAAGTAATGTTGCTATTTAAGCTACAGGGGATTTATTTAGCTGCTGAACAAGACTAAAAACAAAAAGCAGAACAGGTAAAATGACCTTGATTGTTGGAGTGAATCAGAACTTCCTTTCCTGGCACATGTGTATTGTTTTTAAATGACCAATCCAGCGGTGAACATCCGGTTTCTGCTGTGCGGCAGAGTGATGTGCACTAAATGGTTAGTGCACATCACTAAAGCGTAATGGTAAATGTTTTATTCTGTTGAGGATTTATCTCATCAGGTGGGATGGACAGACTGTGGATAAAAGGGTCCTCAAAGAACCCTCAGACCCGACCACAGTCTGCAGGATTTGAAAAATTGACAGGAAAAGGCCAATCTTTGTATTCCTGTCCTGGTCTTTGTTTGCCAGAAAACTTTTCCCTTCATTCAGGAGTGATTCCGGTTTATGCTGGCGATATTGTTCTCGTCCATAAACAGAGGAAGGCAGCTCTGGCCAGAGCCATCTGTCTTTTTAAAGATTTTAGTGAAAACAATGAAGCTTTAATAGTTATGGTTTCCTAAAAGAATGGTCTCCACCGTTAGCTAAAGCGTCCACATCACGTCAGTGTTTCTCCGTATTGCTGATTCCCTTGAACTCCAAACATTTTATGATCTAGTTTATGGCAACCTTTTTAGCCTCTTTTTTTTTTTTGAAATCTCTTTGACAATCAAGTAGATTGAGTTTTACTCTAAATTTACTTTCACTTTTTGACAGATGAAAATTAGCACGTAAGGCTAAATCTTTTATAGCACAGTCACACTCGCTGTCAAATAAATAAATACATGTGAGTAAATGTGGGAAAAATGTATTATTCTGCATGTCCCCAATTTTGTGTTTTTTTTGTTTGTTTGTTTTTTTGTGTTTTTTTTTTTTTCTTGGCTCTAAATGAATAAAATCCTTGGATGTTTTATCCTCTTAGTGTGAAACCTTTTTCCACAAACAGCAAACAAATTTGTTTTCTGCTGCTTGCTTTGTGCTGATTTTATTTTAGTACAGTCATCTTTTTTTTATGTCCTTATAAAAGTAGAAATTAAGGGAATGAACTGAGTTAACCAAGCCTCCCACATCGCTGAGTTTCCTGTGGAGCCTTAACTCTGTGGTTTTTCCCTCCCCTCTCAGGTCCTGACTGCTCCGTCTCGGTTCCTGCCAATTCCTCTTTTTGGAGCCGGGAGGAGTACACTGAGGCCGGGCTGGCCAGGGCTTCCCACAAGGCTGTAGTTGAGCAGGGCGTCATGTGGGTCATTGGAGGCTACGTCTTTAACGCCTCCGACTATCACATGGTCAAAGCGTAAGTTGACTCCCCCAGCAAACATCTTCACTTTGATTTTTAGGCATTGGCTGCAGCTTTCTTCCAAAAGAGCTGCGAGACACTGGCTCTCCTTGTTGCTATGCGACTGCAGGGTTTGTTCTTTTGAAACACAGTGTCTCTTTTGGAGAATATTTGAGTATTTAAAACTTATGCCCAGTGTACTGAGGGCTAAAGCTGTACTTGGCTGTCAGGAAGAAGCCACAGGACTTCCTGCCTCCTGAAAATCGACATGAAGAAGAACATAGGTCCGTACAGACGGTGTGTCTTGGACACTGACAGCATGTTATTAAAAGCATAAAATTACAACGCTCTCACCCTGAACTCCACACAGGACAATCGCACACATGCCCTCGGCTCATGTTTTGGTTTATTAGATTGCCTGTAAGCCAAGATGTGGGTTTTTTTTTTTTTTTAATTTAAATTTTTTTTTTTATAAACTTGTCATGTGAGACTATAAATGACGATTTTGTCGGCCTTGCACAACTTATTTCATTTAATTAGGGGGATTATAATATATATTCTAAGTGTAAACAGTGTAAAAATGCTTTCTTACTGTTATACCGAAACATAAGATCCACTTTGACTACCAGCCTATTATCAGGCCTTGGCGATCCAGATATTTGTTATGCACTGATATCTTTCAATTGTGCCACAATCTTATTTTTTTAAATTTTTTTATGACCCTTTAGTTTCCAAAGCAGAGGTCCCAAAGCACTGAACTACCAGGTTGCCTAATCATGCACACATTCCTCAAATACTGTCGAATTTTGGAGATTCATTAAATCAAAGTTAACAACAAGTTAACGTGTGAAGACTTGAAGGCTTATGTTTTTGCTCCATCTCCCATGGCTGCCCCTCCCTGAGCCTGGTTCTGCTGGAGGGTTCTTCCTGTTAAAAGGGAGATTTTCCTTCCCACTTTCACCAGCTGCTTGCTGATCTAATTGTTGGGGTTTCTCTCTATTACTTTTTTACGTTACAGTAAAAGTGCCTCAAAGTGACTGTTGTTGTGATTTGGCTGTATATGGAGGGGGGAAAAAAAAAAATTCAACTGATTTGAATTCAACATTCGGGTTCTTCATAACTCAAAATGTCACGCACTATGACCAAATTCCAAACAAATATCTTGTGGGATTGAATGAAGCGATCAGTTTATTTTCCAAAGACCGTCTTACTGCGATGCCCTTATGTGCTGCAAAAACATTTTTTGCCCAGTACTACAACAACATAACTCAGGAACAGAAGGAGAGATTGATGTAAAACTGGAACTTAAAAGGCTGGCAGAGGCAAAAGCAGCGAGGCAGTAATTCTAATCCGTTTGCTGCAGGGCCGGCATTTACGATCACACTTTAAATCAGCTAAATACATAATCTCATGCAGCGAGTCAAGTGATTAATAGAGTCTTTGCTGTGCTCGCTGATGTTTGTTTGGTTACTTTGTGATATACTTTGAATAGACACTTTCATATACAATTTTAAAGTGAGCTGGAAAATCCTTCTTCTGTAAATCTGAGCAAACCCGCTTCTTCGTTCCTGTAGGTATAACGTCAGCAGCAAGACATGGCTGAGCCTCGACCCCTCCGTCAACACTGTCACACCACGATACGGCCACTCGCTAGCCCTGCACGAGGTATGTGAAGCGAAAGACGTTGAAAGCACATTAAGACAACACAAAATGAATGTATTCTCTAAACTACATCGTCTACATTTTACAGACAGCCTTAGTGTGATTTGAACATGATTCGTAAGACGCTGTGAGCGATGAATTTACAACCTCCCTGTTCTTTTTGTATGCCTTTTAGATAACAAAAGGTTATCTACAACTTGGATATAAATAAATCTCGGGGGGTTTTCATGCTGTAGTGAGGCAGTTTCCTCTCTGCAAAAGGATTTTTAGGGACTCCTGATGGAATAACCACAGGGGGAAGAAGAGCCGAAATCCAGTCCATTGATGCATAACAGACAGAATTTAAAACCTTTTAATTTACACGTCATGTACCGTGACGTCATACTGTCAGGACATTAATCATAACGGACTTACAGAAAACTGCACATGATGCTACAAAAGATCTGTTTGGTGACAATTATATGTTGCATTAAAAGAACAATAATAAAAAAAATTTTGTATTTATTTATTTATTGGGTTGTTTGATAGTAGAGCAGTGAAGACAGACCGGAAGGTGGGGAGAGAGAGAGAGAGAAGGGGACGACGCACAGCTAAGGGCCACAGGCCGGACTCGAACATGTCTAATTTTAGTCTGGAGCCAACATTGTCAAATGGTCTGCTCTTAATTTGAAGAGCCATTATTCTGTGTGACCTCCAGACCATCTTCAGCTTATTCATAGGAGAAAGCCAAACAGCAGTAGGCATGTTGTGTTATTCTTGTTATATCAAACAAGACATGAAATCAGTCATCAGTTTACTGGATTATAATAATTCTTCTTATATGTAATGTGTAAGCGATCCAGACTCTGTAGTATTGTTGCCTTAAGTTATTTCAATGAAAGAAATAAGAAAGTTTATATTAATTTGTTAGCAAAATTCTACAGAAAGTCTTTGGAGTGTATATATAATCCTGCTTCACTCTTTGCTCCCTCCAGGGTAAGATCTACATGTATGGCGGAAAGATCGATGCTACAGGAAATGTCTCCAGCCAGCTGTGGGTTTTCCACATCCAGAATCAGACCTGGGTCCTTTTAAGCCCCAGGGCCAAGGAGCAGTACGCCGTGGTGGGACACTCTGCCCACATTGTGCCTCCTGTCCACGAGGGGGACGGTCCCGTCATGCTAGTTCTGTTCGGACACTGTCCTCTGTACGGTTACATCAGCCAGGTGCAAGAGTACAACATTGGTAGGTTTTAGGCACTTGTGAGAATGTGATCAAACTAAACTAAAAATATACATGTTTACAAGAAGAGAGTGGAAAAAAGATGCTTAAGACTCTCGTTGTCATCTAAGAGGCAATCTGTCTGAGAAAATGGGATGAATTAAATTGCTGCTAAGGCTGATGGACAAGAGCACATGTCCAATTTGCTCACAAATGAAAGTGATTTGGATGTCATCATTACCTGAACTATCAGCAATAAGAAGTGATGGCAGTCTGATATGTCTTTCACACTTATGATGGATGTGAGAAACAATAATGCAAAGCCCAGCAGTAATGATCTCCAGTACCCCTGCTGGCACAAAAAAAAAATATTGTATTTGAGTATTTCATTACATTGTGAAAACTTGAATTTAGTTTTTTTATTGTCCAGTAAAATACTATTATGTGACCCTCCAGTCAAGAACACATGGAGCATCGTGTCTACAGATGGTGCCCTGGTCCAGGGGGGCTATGGCCACAGCAGTGTGTTTGACCCCAGCACCAGAGCCATCTACATCCACGGAGGCTACAAAGCCTTCAGCGCCAACAAGTATGGCCTAGCAGGAGACCTGTACAAGTTTGATGTGGTCAAGAGGAAATGGTGAGAGATTTTCTGTTTATATTTTATACTAATAACACAGATCCTGCTAAGTTATTGTAGAGTTTAATAATGTAACATGCTGTGCCATTTTTTGGGGTGCTTATGAAGTATTATTTAATATCATTTGAACCTTTTTTAAAGAATTATTCTTGCTTAAACGCTACAGTAGCAGGGTTTTCACACATGTACTGCAGCTCTGATCATACCCTGCAGAGTTACATGTGAGAGTGCAAGCAGTTGGATCGGACATAAGCAGTCAAACTACCACCTCCCAAGTACAAAGTTGGCATGATGCGGGTGTGTGAAAATCCCAGGTATCAGTCTGGAGCATTTACAGCTAGCAAACGGGCATGACGTGTCCTGCCTGCTAGCACGCTGTACCGCAAAAGTTTTTATAGTAGTGTGAATACGTCTGAAGCTGACCAACAACTGTGGAAAATATCTCGACCTGATAAGCCCCCAAATTATTTTTAATTTTGGGCTTTATTATTTTTATTTTCCAAACCTTTCACTGTAAGGGCATGCAGTAACATCGACACTATGGTCAGCCATTTTTTTTTTAAAGCAGGCCTAAAAATACCACGTCGGTGCCATATCATACTTACTAAACTGACTTACTTAAATGACATTTACACTACAGTAATAACTTAAACGCACTGCCTTCTTTCACGGGCTTCACTTGTTCTTCAGCTTATACCTTTTTAAAAACTTGTGTAGTAATCAGCACTTTAACCTTGGTGAGATTTCGCCTTATTTTGATAGAATTAGTCACGAAAGCGCCACGCAACCTGTGAACTGCACATGTCTAAACCTCCGCTAATGGAAGGAGGTTGCGCTCTGAGGATAAAGCATCTTTGCAAGAGGTTCAACAGTCAGTACTTTAGACAAAGACGTGTGCAAGTGTAAGGAAAACAAACAAAAACAACTTTACTCTAGAGTTACAAAAAGCGTTCATGTGACGACATTTTAAAATGAAACTCTCTGGCTCTCTGAAAGTAAGGGCCGTGTGGCGTTCAAGTGCTTAACAACAACAATCCAAACTGTGGCTGTGCAGGACCATTCTGAGAGACAGCGGCTTCTTCCGGTACCTTCACACAGCAGTGATGGTTAGTGGGATGATGCTGGTGTTTGGTGGAAATACGCACAACGACACATCCATGAGCCATGGCGCCAAATGCTTCTCATCGGACTTCTTGGCCTACAATTTAGGTCAGTAGCACACATGCATAGCCTTTGTTTGTCTTTCTTTCTTTCTTTTTCCTTTCACTGAGGCTCTTTGCTTTCATGCATCTGCACGCATTCACACCTGGGAGCTGCTCAGTACAGTGTACACTAGGAAGCGCCACTGCAGCAACAGAAGGTCAGATTTTTGCAACTTGATTTGTGGGTGCAATAAAAACACAGCCTCCGTTCATAACTGAATAAAGGAAAAAAAGAATAAATACTCATAATGACATGGTGTTAAGCTTTCCAACACTGGCATTTCTGTCATATTCACGTTAGTATTAGTTATGCTGGATCTCGGTATAGAAGGAGAGAAATTAAAGCTAACTGAGAGAGTGAAGATGCTTTTTGTCTTCTCTCGGTGTATTTATGTGTATAACAATCCTGTTCTTTAAAATTCTTAATGCTTTGGAAAAGCTGAATCCTGTGGGGGTTTTATTTCAAAATATTTATCGTTTCTCCAGATGGCTTTTGATTTTCACTGTTTCAGTAGAAACACTTTGGTTTAAATTACCAGTCGAATGAGTTGGAGCTTGGAATTACTCCTCCGCTAAGGCGAGAGCTCAGGGAGAAGTATGGGATACGCGGTTTTTGTTTGTCAGCAAGATCAAAAACTGCAAAACTGCGAGCGATATTTCATTAAAATTACCTGCAAAGGGGGAGAATAGGAAGAAGAAGAAAAAGAAACGATCCATAAAGTTTTGATGTGGCTCTGGATCACCTTTAAAAGGGGAAAATTGGGAATTTGCCTTGGCTGGGGATGCACACTTTGGGAGCCTTTCAGGTTTGAAAACGTTTGCCCAGACAGTTTGTTCATTCTTGAAGTTAGGGCTCTTGATTCTTATGAAGGGAAATGGTATTGCCAAAGTATTTGGAAGCTTCTAGCGCTTTTGTTTTGCTCGTTTCAACATGACGGTATTAGGACGTCTGTGGTGTTTAGCCCCGCCCCTGGAAGTATGAGCATGAGCAGGTTTTCTTTGTTTTGTTTTGTTTTTTAACACATGAGAATGTGGTTAATTGTCATCTGGGATTTTTCTCAGATGCTGTCATGATTGTATTGGAAGTGCCTTGCACCTTTTGAATGCCACAAAGGTGTTTATGCTGCAGTTTGTTTTTCATGTTGCAAAAATAAAGGTAGTTCTGAAGAGGCATCTTCAACTTACAAGAAGAATAAACACCTGTCTTTGTGTCTAAATAATTAGATATGGGACAAAAAAGAGTTTATTTGGTAGTCTGTTTCCACATGACCTAGAGCTATCCCTTTTGAGTGGCTTTAAGGGGCTTTCCTAAACAAAACAGGAAGTCACCCCCAGTAAGATCAAATCCTCTAACCTACCTGCTTATAACAAATCCTGCTGTGAGGGAGTTATGATATTAAATCTGGCAGTTTTTAATTAGTGTGTCTGATGTGCACTTCTCATACAAATTAGTGATATAAAGGAAAACCTGGGCTTCAGGGTTGAAAACTAGCAAGTCCAATTTCATAGACCTTCCCCTCCAAGCTGCTCTGTGAGGATTTCAGGGCGTCGGTAAAGCAGGGTGGGCATCAAACTAGTCAGTCTGGGATTCCTATTCATAGCTTAGGGGACATAGACTATATTTATTCATGTCTATTCAGGCGGTCTCTTTTCTGAATGCGATGTTGCAGTTATTCAGGATACCTTAGGTTTGTAAATTGTTACT
>VVHJ01036569.1:16374-26438 GCA_015107715.1 Tylochromis polylepis | reverse complement strand
GGCAGCATAGAAAATCAGCTTTCTCTTTCCTTTTACAAGTAAAATATTGAGATCTGAGTAGATTTTTGAGAACTAATTATAATCCTGTTTGAAGTTCTCCTCTTTGTCCTAATGTAAGCTAACACAGCTTTGTCACAAACCATCCCGGCTTCCTCATTTTGTTAACTGCCTATAAACGCTGTCGTAAATTGAGTCTGCCTCCTTCCGCAGTGCCGTTGCAAGCTGCTTATTAATAAGAGACTTCACTCTCTCTGGATGGGAGAATTCCCCAGAGGCTGAAAATTGCTCCGGGACATTCGAGGGTTTTCTGTGTCATTTCCATCATGATTGACAAGCAGTGGAACTATCTCTCAGGGGCGGACACACACACACACACACACACACACACACGTCCTCCCACCTATCCCAGCTTTTGTTCTCGAGAATTGCAGGTTGGGACTAAGACATCCCTTTGTGGTATGAAGGAAAGATGATGAGGCAACGCGTGTCGCATATGTTTAAGTTGCCGCATGCTGTGGCTTGCCTGGCGAAATGAGATCACTCGTCTCACCCTGGTGCCAAATTGTTTTGGGGATTTCCCCAGAGATTATTCGAGCCAAACTTTTAGATTTAATAAACCCCCAGCCCCTCCCCTCCTTGTCCCTGACCTCTGCCTGCCACTCCTCATCCTCTCTATGATTTTGTAATTGGACAGAAAGTACTAGCTCACTATATTGCTCCAGCACCAGGCAGCTGTAGGGTCGGTGTCAGCAGTGGTAATTACAGTCAAGATGGCCCCGTGTCGAGAACTAATTGTCTCTCCTTAACAAGCTGAACTCAATTAGAGCATAGAATTCAAGAGCTGTCCACTGTCCTGACATTGGTAATTCGTGTTGTAAAATAACCACCATGAGGGGCAATACACCACACCACCAGCAGTGCCATCTTGTGACACCAGAGGGCACTGTCTACTTGTAAATGTGGAGCTCTCACAGATGTCCGTCCATCTCCTCTGGGAGACCATGATGACTTGCACTGCATTGTACCGTGTGAATGTGATTTACGGCAGTCACTGTGCTGGCTTCTTTAGGCTTTGACTTTCAAGCTTTTTTTTTTTTTTCATTAAGGTTTTATAGCTGCACATACTGCTGGTGCTTTCTATTAAAACAAACATAAAGGATTCAAACCATTCAGTCATTCATTTACCTGCTAAACACCAATATAGAAATTTGGAGGTCAAGACATCTTGACAGCTTTCCAGTGACTGAATTTCAAACTGTAGGTAAGGCTCTGAGACAAACATGGGGCAAGATTATTAGAGCAGTAAGAATAGAAACATTTCTGCTTTTTCAATTTGCTAACTTGCTTCATTTATTTAGTTACTAGCCAAGCAACTTGGGTAGCACTAGTCTGGACAACAACATCCATAAGTATACTTCTAACAGACAGACAGATACCCAAAATCTGTGGGTCTAAAAATTTCTGAGAGCCTAATCATTTACCAGATTGGGAATTTTTTTTGACCTGCAAATTGCCAAAATCACAGTGTACTTTGTACCTTTCTTGCTCTTGTTATGAGCCATCTAAATTCTGCGAACCCGGTGCCTTTGTACAGGAGGTGAGAAAAGACCCAGAATAACTCGTTAGTATGTCACAGGTTCAAAACACCCCCACTGCAGTTTCCATTCAGACCGTGATGGACACCAAAAATGGAATGGCCAGGCTTGCAGACATACAAGTCAAATCCAGGGATATGTGTTCAGACTGCGCTGAACCATCAGACTGTTGGAAATTGGTCACTTACATCCTGCCCTGAGTGAGGTGAGGTTAGTGAAGGAGGGTCTGCTTATGTGGGTCAAAAAACCCCATCTCTGATCCCTCCTGCACCTTTTACCTACCTTTACAGTCAGCTATGGTAAATGGACCGATTCTTATATAGCGCTTTTCTACTCTCCTGGCGCCCTCAAGGCACTTTATACGCCAATTCACACAAGCACTATTTTCTATGCTTTTTAAGTGCTTTTTAACTAACATTCATACTCCGATGGCTGTATCGGAGACCAACTTGGGGTTAGTATCTTGCCCAAGGATATTTGGCATGCAGACTAGGGTTGCCAGGGATCGAACCACCAATCAGCAGGTTGGTGACCTGCTCTACCTCCTGAGCTACAGCCGCCCCGCCCTATGACATTCCTCTACCTGTGATCAGTGTCTCAGTCACTTCGGCCACTAACCTGACTGATATGAGAAGATGAGCCTCGCTATCCACCCAGAGCGCGTCAGCGGAATTTGCCACAGCTGAAGACATGTATGGTATAATATGTGGGAGCATGTCAACAGTTTAACCTCTGTCTTCTTTTCATTGCAGCATGTGATGAGTGGACAGTGTTACCTCGACCGGACCTGTACCACGATGTCAACCGCTTCGGACACTCTGCAGTGTTCAGTGATGGGTAATCTTTAATTAATTACTTAATTGTAAACTCGCAGGATTAAAAGTGGAATATCCTCTGCAGTACATATATGAATCTCATTAAACGTGAGCTTTTCTTCTGTATAGATTGCTTGATCAGTAAGAAATCAGTTCACTCGATTTCTTTCCTGTTTGTTTTATTTATGATCGCTGTGGACTTAGTAGATGGATGACGGAACAACCACAAAACCTCAGCAGAGGCTAGCAGAGGGGAAATGAGGAACACAAAAACGTAGAAAGCTGCCGTTTGTTGTCGAAAATTATTAAAAACGATTGTTGTTAAGAAAGAGAAGCTGAATTCATGAATGGATGCTTTGGCTGGGAGCAGAGTGAGAGTTGAGAATAGAACAAGAGATTTTCAAGTATTGGCAGCAGACTTTCTGATAAAAGGAAGTCCTCAAAATGAGTTCCTTTGTTGGCTCAAACCCTTCAGTTGCAACACGTGGGGTTATTGTTGCTTCTTAAATTGTGCTGACTTTATGGTGTAGCATAAGGAAACGGTCTTACACTATGGCAGCACGGAGCGGGGACAAAGGGGAAACACTTAAAGCAAAGGAAAACTAGCAAACAGTGTATCACAGAGAAAAGTCAAACCCTTGTTGCCTTGGGAAAAGCTGTGTGGATCCATACATGATATTTCATTATCAGTCTGCAATATGAATAGATTGTGATGGGGATGGTGCTGCGAGCAGAAGCGATGACTCATCAGTAAATATGATCTGCTCTGCCAGCAGAGCAAGACACTGCGATCCATATTAAATTATACATCCTGTTGTATAGAAGACATTAAATATTAACATTAATCACTACCCCTGTTTGGGGCAGTCCTTATATTACTCATGACTCTACTTCCTTGGGAGCAGTTCAAAGTTTGTTTGTGCATTCATTAACTGTTCAACTTCAACACAATCAAAAGTTCACAGCAGTCAAACTGAGCATTATTTTATTTATTTATTATATGGGCATCAGAAACAAAATGATGTTAAGCAAGTTTACAAGATGCCATAATAAGGTTTTTTTTTTTTTTTTAAAAAAAAGGGCTCTACAGACTGTGGCAGTGTTGTGAAAGCTGTAGTCCTAAATGTCAGGTTTGAGTTGTAATATTGAAGACGGAAACTGATGTACCTGCTCCTAACAGTAACTTAAATCCCACAGCAAAACTCTACAAGCATCCTTCCTTTGGACTAAACTTTAAAGTAAAGGATCTGCATTTGCTTTTAGGCCCCCCAAAAAACCTGGCACAGTCTTTCCTTTGAACTGTGTCTTGCTATCTCAGTGACTTTCTTTAAATTCTCTTTTAAAAAACAGTTTTCATAATATTTTTTTGAAAGAAAATGATTTGGGGGGGGAAAACACACGCTTTCACTATCCGTAAGACTTTTTCTGTACAATGACTTATATCTTTTAAATGAGAAAGAAAGAAAGTGGCTAACTGATGTAGTCCCCTGCAAGACTACCATGTTCTCCTCCTCCCGATCTAGGCACTCAGCAGGATGTCCTCAGCGAGCAGTTTGAAGTGTGCCCTCTGTGATCCGGTGAGGGGGGGAGCTTTTGATCAGACTTGTGCAAATTACCTATCTACCCAGCCGGGCAGCCTGTGAATGGGTAATTGGTGGATGGGTCTGAGAGCATGCATATGCTTAGGCCCACGCTCACAGAGGTAATCCCAGTAGCTGAACATAGGCCAGTGAAGAAACATGTTCAGAAACGACCTGGACCAATAATCAAAATGCACTCTAACGCACACACAGTAGGGGGTCCTGTCAGGTCCATCTGCACAGGAAGAGAGCACTTGTTGGGGATTTAGCAGACTTAAGAGGCAGGTTGAAGCCCAGAGAAGAGGAGGATCACTTAGAGTGTGCAAAAAGGGTTGAAATTGGGGAAAATAGTAGGGAGGAAATCAACTTGTCTTACTTCCTGAATCCCTTCCCTCCTAACATCTATTTCTCCTGTAGTCCTCTAATTCTTTTCTTGTGTTCTCTTGCAGTGTTATGTACGTGTTCGGTGGCTTTAATAGTCTACTGCTCAGCGATGTCCTCATGTACACCTCGCCCAGCTGCTCGGCCTTTTCCAGCCCGACGTCCTGCAGCCAGGCCTGGCCAGGAATCCACTGCGTGTGGAACACCACCCGGGGGGCCTGCCTGCCTTGGGAAAGCGACGTTATCGGCACTGAACAGCAGCAGCAGCAGCCCTCCTGCAACACAAGATCATGTAGGTGATGCTGCAGTTGCACTGAAATGGCACATCGGCATGGGACGTGACACGTGAGGCTAATCCAAGATAATTTGGGGCTCTTGATGCTTTCCTTCAGTGTGTGCAGAACTCATCTGCATTCACTTCACTGATGTCCGATGAGATGCATACACTGCCAGAAACCGCTTGTTTGTCATGGGCTGCCAACACTGTTCCTCACATCAAAGAGAGAAAATGAGAGAAAAAATATGTCACCTGGGTGTTTTCCTCTGTGTGTGTGATTGTGCGTGTTTGTGTATATGTGGAAAGTTTTGGAATGTGGAAAATATGGCCCTCATGCATCATCCAGAAACAAACGGTTATACCTCTAACTTCTGTTCCCTGAAGGAGAGGCATGAGGTACAACACGTAAGTATGGGATATCACGCCCCCGCGTGTCCTGGCTGAAGAAACCTCTATTCACGCCTTTAAGGCGGATGACCTGTGAAGACATGCACATGGCCCCTGGGTACACACATAGCCCCTGTCATCCCTCATTTCAGTAGCCACTCTTCACTGATCTAAGCTGTGCAGCGGGGTAACCTTGTGTTGCAGCTCGTTCCTGTCCTTCAGGGAAGAGAGGTTATAGATATAACTGTTTGTTCCCTTTTAGTCGATGCACTCGGTACAACACATAAGTATGGATCATATATATACACACCCCATAGAGCAGCCACCAAACTGGAGTCGGACCACCAGTGTGCGGTATACCCAGCACAAAGGACACCATGAGCCACCGAAGGGGATCCCTTTAAAAAGAGCCCATGAGGTTACTCTCTCACACCCTGGGGTAAACTGGGACCCTTGGTGCTGAACGCCAGTGAGATGGCTTCTGTAATACAGTGGGACAGCCTCTGTTTAAATAGGGTCTACCTGTGGCTGGATTAGTGAAGCAGACAAACAACTGGTCACATAAACGCACATTCTGAATGCGCTCAATGTGTAGGTATATAGCACACGCACTGGACACGTGCATCCTCCTCTGCTTCTCAGATGCAAACGGAGAGGAGCAAAAGTTCAGAAGCTCAAATTCCATTGAGCTATAAGATGCAGGAATGACCTTGGGTAAATATGCGGCATTCGGGCACAATACGACCCTGAGACCATCAGGAGGGATGCACAGACCAGAGCGTAAAGGTCACCCGCTTGCTTTCCAGAAGCCAAAGGGAGAAGCAACGCAGTCTTATATGAAAGAAATTTCGTATCCAAAGACTCAATAGGTTCAAAGGGGCTCCAGCACCAAAGACCCATGCAGGGACGCTGCATGACCTAACCATGGGTCTCAGGCGGCGAACCCCTTTACAAAAACTTATGGCAAGGAGATGTGCACCTGGTGTCACCCAATCAAAGCCAATATGATAAGCAGATATTGCTGCTAAAGAGACCTTAATTGTACAAAAGAAAGGTCCTTATCCAGCAGCTCCTGCAGGAATGTCAAAATATCCACAATAGAAGACTGGAATGGAATTGTGCGCCGGTCCTGGCACCAATCCTCGAAGGTTTGGTTGAGGCCCTAGCACTCTGGATTGTTGCTACCATGCTTAGGGGCAGACCCTTAGCTATCAAATTTGACCTCTCAGCAGGTAAGCATGAAGGCGCCACAGATCTGGGCGTGGATGAATCACTTCTCCTCCCGCCTGAGAGAGGAGGTCCCTTCAGAGGGGAAACTGCCAAGGCCTTGCTGCTAACAGACTCATTATATCCACATGCCATGACTTTGTTGGCCATCAAGGGGCCACTAGAATAAGAGAGAGCTGCTGTCGACGCACTCTCTCTAGAACTGGAGATATTATTTCCACTGGGGGAGATTGGTGTGCTGGTGCATCGTGGCCGATTATGGAGAAGGACAAGCCTATTATGTAGATGATGAGATATTCAAAGACTTCACAATTTTATGTTGAGAACATTCTGAAATTGTTGACAGTTTTTCGCTAATTGGAGAACCTCTGCCCACGTTCTGAGAAACTATGGCTATAAAAACAGGAATTGACCTGGTGCTAATTAAATTAATTAGCTGCAAAATGTTCCACCAGCTGTTTCTTTTTAGTACCTCTTACTTTTTTACTTTTACTTTTTACCAGTCTTTTTTTTTGTTTTGCCTCCATCCCAACTTTTTAAAGATGTATTGCTGCTCAAAATTAGTTAATATTTTATTTAAGTATTACATTTTCCCAGTTTCAACACTCGATATGCTTTCTGTGTTCTCTACTGAATAAAATCCTGCATTCTGTTTTTGTTTACATTTTATGTGATGTGTAAACTTGTTTGTTTTGTTTGTAATTGAGGTTGTAATCATGAAGGACAGTCCAGCCTTCTCTCTCTGCTTCCTGTTGAGAGTTGTCTTCCGTTTGTTTGTCATTTGTCACACAAAGAGGAAAACCCAGAAACATCCGCCTTTCTCCTCGACACGGCTGTCTTATTTTCCGGTCTTGCTTCTACAGCAGTGCTGGCAGATGGAAACCGCTCCATGGCATCTCTTTCAGGCACATTAAATACAAGGGATACTGTCTGGCAGTCAACGCTGGATATCCCGAAAGAGACCGCAAATGTTTTGACTGAGCTGTGGTTAATGGCAGAAACAGAGTTACTGGTTGCTTTTTAAGGATGACTTCTGGACTCACTGGAAGATTTCTTTCTCTGTTCTTATAAATTAATTGGTTTAAAAAATAATGTGCACCCTGTTCTACATTTTGCAGATGGTGATGCTGAGAGATGTGACCAGTATACCGACTGTTACAGCTGCACTGCCAACACTAACGGCTGCCAGTGGTGTTCAAGCCAATGCGTGTCTCTCGGAAGTAACTGTACCTCTGCATCGGTAAGAAAACTTGCTCTCCAGCCCTGCTCAGAGCATTTGGGGACATCACACCTAACTCTGTTACATATAGGAGCTGAAGAGGTGCTTCTTATAAGTCTGGTTTTGTTGGACACCGGTGGTTTCCCTGCATGCTGCAGAACTTTAAAATCTGATGTTTACATGCGTGGATGTGTTTTCACTTTAGCACACATTGCCAGCTAACATTTTGTTGCCGTGCAAGCTGAGTCCAATTTTGCAACTTATTGTAATACATGAATAGGTAGTGTTGTTATGATCCCGAGCAGTCAGAGGCTCTTTGAGGCACAGAATAATGAATGCTCAGACACAGTCGTTTCCTGGAGCCAATTCCAGTGCAGCTCCACTAATTTTGGCAACTTTTTGTTGCTTTCAATGGACTACACGAATCTTTCATTTTTCTCCAAAGGTTACTTCATCTTAAAACACACATGAGAGGGAAAAATACAGCCTATCTCAGTCCAGCCCGTGTCCTTAAAATAAATAAAAATAACGCTGACCCCCAAAATCTGAGAGGTTATATTATGTTAATGACTCTTGAGACAAATTACTTTATTGGGTATACACTGCCATGCAACATGGCTCCAGCAGAGGACGCTCCATGTATGTGTGCAAGCAAACTTTTTTTTTTTTTTGGTGGTGATTTTCTGTGATGGTCAGTAGCACCCTGCACACCCCGACTGAAACTTTTTGACTTTCCTTCTTGCAGCTCCAAATATTTTAGTCCGCCAATATAATGGCAAGCTACTCAGTGCATTTTAGACATGATCAAAATGACCTGAAGAAATTCAAACTAAGCATGAGAGAGTGTGTGCGTGGTTTGAGGGACTTTGAATCCAGTGAGCAGCAGTTCTCTGGGCAAAAATACCTTGTTGATGCCAGAGGTCAGAGAACAGTGGCCACACTGCTTCGAGCTGATGGGACGGCAACAGTAACTCAAATAACCCAAATAACCAGTTGTTAAAATCAAGGTGGTGCGGCGTAATGGCATTGGCAATATTTTCTTGGCACACTTTAGGTCCATTAGTACCAGGTGAATATTGTGTGAATGCCAAAGCCTTACCAGAGTGTGGTTTCTGACTATAATCATGGGCACACAATGTGGTCCCTTTATGACTACAGTGTGCCCATCATCTGATTGCTGCTTCCAGCAGGATATCACACCATGTCACAAACTTGAAATGATCTCAAACCACTTTTTTGAACATGACAGTGAGTTCGGTGTACTCAAACGGCCTCCACAGTCATCAGATCTCAGTCCAATGGAGCATCTTTGGAATGAGGTGGAACAAGAGGTTCACAGCAGCTGTGTGGTGCTGTCACTGTCAGTATGAATTAAGGCATTTCCATTCTGAACGCAAAAGAGGGGGTTCAACCCAGCACTAGCGGAGCGTGTCTAAGTGACCCGGAAATGTGTTTTCATCAAATAGTGATGCAGA
The DNA here is from genome assembly GCA_015107715.1 of Tylochromis polylepis. Taxonomy (NCBI): domain Eukaryota; kingdom Metazoa; phylum Chordata; class Actinopteri; order Cichliformes; family Cichlidae; genus Tylochromis; species Tylochromis polylepis. Next base: position 17,482 of record VVHJ01036569.1, on the reverse strand, counting down.
TCTGTGCCGCGGTGGTATCTCAGCTTCTACAAGTAAAAACACTTCATCCATTCTTTCATAAGTACTAGCATAATTCCTGTTATTTTATCATTACCGCTATGTATTTATTCATAATAAGAAGGTGAACATCAATATTTTTTTTCCTTTTTATTGAAGCAGGTATGTCGAGTAATGGTTTTTACAGTTTGTCGTGAGTTCATATTTATAACATAATATAATGTGTTTCATTAGTGACCTGAGCAGTAAGATGTAGGCTAATTTAAAGGTTTATATAACATGTAAGTGGGGAAAAAAGAAGAAACAAGATTTCAAAGATAAAATTCTTGTTTAATAAAAAAAGAAAAGGGACTCGGGCTTTATGTGCAGGCAAATATACTATTACTAAAATAATCAGCCACGTCTACTACATGGATAGACTTGAACATAATTCAGTGCTTTGTGTGGGAGCTAATGAAACATTTTCATGTTTGCTGAATCTGGTTTGTCAATCTATGATCAGATTACTCCTCTGTTAGCCGCCGGCAGACTCGCACAGTTCAAATGTCTCTTTCAGCACTCTTATCTGCAGAATATGTGAGAAACGAGTCTCTGACTTCAGCTATTTAATAATCGAATATTTAAATTCAAATAGCTGTGTTGTAGGGAAAAAAAGCACATCTAAAGATCTATCTGATCCTCATATCTGTTCCCCTTTATTCTGCATGACTAATGAAAAATGCGTCCCTTTTGGTGTTTTTGTTTCATCTGAATGAATATCATTTACGCATCATGAAATGTAATTGTTTGGCAGTTTAGAGTCCAAAGTGTTGATGTCTGTTGTTTTCTGCTTTCTTTTCTCAGGGGGCCATAGCCGAGTATGAAGTTTGCCCCAAGGACAACCCGACGTACGTGTGCAACAAGAAAACAAGCTGCAAGAGCTGTGCTGTGGACCAAAACTGTCAGTGGGATTCTCGCAACCAAGAGTGCATCTCGCTGCCAGGTAACAGTGATGCCTGGAAGAAATAAAGCAGTTTAATTTGAAAAGATTACTACAACACACACACACACACACACACACACACACACACACACACAGAGGCTAAAGATGACACGAATCATACTTAGTTTC
>VVHJ01036569.1:0-14083 GCA_015107715.1 Tylochromis polylepis | reverse complement strand
ATAAAAAATTTTTTTTTTTCCCCCCCCCCCCCCACATTTTGAAAATTGTTTTGAAATGTTTGACATAACGTGAATTAAACCATTAAGAAATCAATCAGTTCATTCATAAATGGACGAGAAAAAGATGCGTAGATAATGGAAAAAGTATTTTGTAACATCAGGAAAGCCCCTACAAAAAAAAGAAAGAGAAAAGTTGTATAGCTCTTTGTAGTTTCTAATTACATACAAAATGCAAATACTGCCTCCTCTAACTTAGGCCACCCATGCAAAAAGTGATCCTGCGAAGTGCCTTTCAGCCACCACACAGCAAATCTAATGCTGAAGCTAAATAAGACAAAAGCAGTCTAAATCACAAAGTCAGGCTGGAATTAAAGAAGTGTCTTTCATCCATTCTAATGAAATCGTGTAGATTTCCCCTGCTGGTCTAAATTTGTTCTGGTGGTTGGTTTTTGGTAATCTTTGTGCTTAAGGGTAGAGAATAATGGAAGCTTAACCGCTCTGGAATAACATTGGTTTTCAATGATACAGGCACAGAGATTTCGAAACGGGCTTCACGAGTTGCTTTCCCTTGTTGTATTGATGGTGTACATCCAGTTCAGCAGTTCCAACTGTTTCCAGGCAGGTTTAATCAATCCGAGAAATGGCGATTGTATTCGATCTCAAAGGTACAGTTATTCCTCTCATGCCTGGGAGAGAGGGAGAGAAAAGTCTTTTTGTTTACTACTATTGCAATATTAAAGCCACTGATTAGAGAGGAGTTGGATAACAGAGCTTCTCAAGTCAACTGAGGTAAAGCTGCCTTTATTGCCACTGCATCTGCTGCAGTGCATGTCAGTACAAATGAAAAGCTGCACTGACATTTTCTCTTTGTGTTGCTGTCAAAATATGTTTTTTGGAATCGATTTCCTTAAACTGATTTAATCTTCAGCATAAGTGTAACCAGCACTTAAGTTTGAGATGTTTTCCAGAAAAATCTGGCAGCAATCTGATACCACAATCGATCAGAGCAAAGAGCCATCGTGTAAAATTCACCTTTGGTTTGCCGTTTCCAGTACAAGGCCACTGTGACGCCGTGGGTAGGGCTCAGGAAAATCAACGTGTCCTACTGGTGCTGGGAGGACATGTCGCCGTTCACTAACACCACCCTGCAATGGCTGCCGGGCGAGCCAAGCGACGCCGGGTTTTGCGGCTACCTGGCCGAGCCAGCAACCACCGGACTGAAAGCTCAAACCTGCATAAGCCCGGTGAATGGCAGCCTGTGCGAACGACCAGGTGAGCTCACCATGTTTGTTTTAAAGTACTGTCTTCTCAGGAAAGTCTGTTAATGCACATGTATTTGTTCTGAACAGAAAAAAATAGTTGCATGGAGCAAGTAATGTCATGTCTAAGAACTAGCTGATAAGAAAGGTGTTTTTTTTGTTTGTTTGTTGTTGTTTTTTTCTCCTCCCTAACCTTTCTGTCCGTGCTTGTTGAGGCTGTACTGATACAGTTTTTAAATTTCTAAATACAAGTAGATTGTCATGCCTGATGCTCATCTTTTTGTTGCAGAAGCCTCATGTCTGCCTGATGAGGCTATCATTAGGCTGATACTGGGTACACAAAAAGGCAGATGGAGGCCTAAATGGATTTGTGAATAGATATGAGGCTCATTATACCGCTTGCTGTAACAATGACACCTTTTAAAATTCACTTGTGCTAGTTTCTGACCATTTAAAATGAGCTTAAGAGACTTATGGCTGCTGCTTTATAATGCCCTGGAGTTCAGTAGAGGGCTGAAGTCCCACAGAGGCATCCATACTAAAAGAGTGTGTTGCATTTTGCAGCCAACCACAGTGCCAAGCAGTGCCGGACACCCTGCGCCTTGAGAACTACCTGCAGCGAATGCACCAGCAGCAGCAGCTCGGAGTGCATGTGGTGCAGCAACATGAAGCAGTGCGTCGACTCCAACGCTTATGTAGCCTCCTTCCCCTTTGGCCAGTGTATGGAGTGGTACACCATGAACACTTGTCCACGTAAGAGATCGTTTTCCCGTTATTGCAGTTCAATTTTATTTTATCTGCATACATGCTATAAAAGTATAGCTCCTGAATTGTTTCACTGTTCCTCCCTTTTTGCCCAATGCCCTTGCTTGCCCAAGGACTTTGGGTGAGCAGTAAAGCCTTTGGCCTGAGGGTCATTTTGTGACCGAACAATCAAGATGAGAAATCAGCTGACCACAGTAAAGTGGGATTGAGGATTCCTGACTAAAACCCAGTTTTAAAACCTTTAGTCAGTTAATGTAGCCTTTCACAATTTGAATTCTTAAGCTCCTTTTAGTAATACTTTATTTAACAGAGTTATTTCTCAGAATGAAATATTTAATGAATTAAATTTCAAGGGGAGTGAAAAAGTTTCATTTAATTGCTCCACTTGATGACTAATTTATGTTTTAGTCAGAGCACAGCATGTTGGTGAACATGGGAAACAAAAAAAGTAGTGAAATTTTGGGGTGGTTATTGAGCGTACCATATGGATGCAAATTGCCTGGTGTTTCCCATATTTCCTGTCTGATTTGACAGATCTAATTTAAAAAAAATTCTTTTTTTTAAAAAAGTCATAAAATCATAAAGTGGCAAACAAATAATCTGAAAACAGAAATGGTTAAATGTTTAGATGAGTTATTTCATGAATTTAGAAGAAGAGAGTGTAACGTTTTAAAGACTTTGCTTATTTCCTTATTTATCACCACTGGGGGAAAGTTACTCTAAATGTAGGGAGCAGTAAAATTAGGCACCCTTACCGTCTTCTTTGCTGTTGCAATTCGTAAATCTTTTGGATTCTTTTTTGGAGTCTGATCACTGATCTCCTCGATCGGCATACGAACATTTCTGCAGCTCTCACATCGGCGTCTCTCATTTAAAATCCCGTTGGTCGTACATAAAATGTTTACTTTTAAGAGTTGCCAGCTCATGCCGGCTGTCCAGTCATTCTCCTCCTTACTTTGAACAAATTTCAGCTGCTGCCATAGCAAAACACTTTACAAGAAGGGCCCGACACTTGAAACCATTGTAGCATTTCATTTAAAGCTCTGAAGCTGCAAGCAGCTACATGTATAACTACCAGCCCTTGAGTCACGATTCATTAGTTGCAATTTAAGAAATGAGAAAAACCCAGCGGAAAATAAAAGCATAAATCTGAAATCTGTGTATGTAGTACTGTAGCTGCAGTTAATATACTCAATCGCTCAAGCATATGCTGCTCTGGAGATCTTCATCAGACATGTTGATTAACCGTGGTCTGTAGAGTAGAGCATCTTTGGACTGTTTTGGGAGGTTTTTAACCTCCATTTAGCTGGACAAATAAAATTGTAGCCCTTCGCTGAATGGCGATGGGGATCGATAATCTAGTTTGATAGTTTGAAACCTGGTACTTCCCAGATTTTGTCTTTGCAACAGAGAACAATTTTCTTTTATGAAACCTAGCAGGTGAATCAAGTTCTTATAGCCATAGGTGGATGAACTGCTCATGGGGCGAGAGATGGAAATTAAAGGCAAATATTTTTAAGAACACATTCATGGGTCTTGATGTCTTGTCTTCATGTGGTAATTGCGCCATGTTGATTGATGATGATCACATGTTAAATGGTTATCCGGCTTATAGATGGCTTTTGAAACTCTTCACTTCCACTTAATTTGGAAAGGAAGCCAGATTTTTTTTTTTTTCCCCCCCCCACACACACACAAACTGAAGTTGAATAGAACACACATTCGGTTTTTGTAAAGAAACTCTTTGACATTTTTGACAACCACATTCTTGCTGGGTTATAGATGTGAAGATCAATCCAGCTGTTCACTTTGAAGCTAAAAGCAAAGAAGGTAGCTTTGATTTAAAGAGTGAAATCTGGTGAAACCAGCTGGCATGACCCTGCCAAAGGTCAAGAGCTAACATGATATAACCTGTAATGTGTGAAGAGATGATATTATAGCCATTTCCCTCTGGTTTCAGTGTTTTAGCTTTATTTTAAGCTAACTCAAAAATGATCACGCTATCACTTGCTTCCCCTGACTAGTGTTTTACTCTTATATAAGCACAATTTTCTGAGTATGCTGGGAATTCAGAGCTCTGATTGTTCAAACACTGATGGGTTTGTTTGTACCTACCAACACAGAATCATTTTAAAAAGCCATTTTTATTTTTTTTACATCCAAAACATTATGAAATATACAAACCTCTTTAATTACCTGGTGCTGTGTTGTGTTTCAATTCAGCGGAGAACTGTTCTGGATACAGAACGTGCGGGCAGTGTCTGGACCAGCCGGGCTGCGGTTGGTGCACTGACCCCAGTAACACGGGCAAAGGTCAGTGCATCGAGGGTTCCTACCGCGGGCCCTTCCAGACCTCTGTCCCAGCCCCTTCCACCCTTCCTGGTCTTCCCGCCAATCCTCAGCCGGCCCTCAACGCCAGCATGTGCCCGAGTGAATCAAAGTACAACTGGTCCTTCATTCACTGCCCAGGTAGGAACGTAATCTAAGATATTAGTTATGTTAAATATGTTTTTAAATGCCATTCATGCAAATTAATTTCACACACACACACACACACACACACACACACACACACACACACACACACACACACACACACACACGTTGTGGGGATTACAAAAATCCCGTTGTGTAACGTTTTTTCTAACCGCTGTTAAATCTGCATTGTAACAAAAACCTGAGTTAGAAATTATCAGACAAAAGGTATCCAAAGAAAATATGTGTTTATGTTGCATTTTGGGAAAATGTGTGTTTGAATTGTCCCTTTGGTTTATAATTGTTCCTCATTATGTGGTACAGACTGGGGGACTGGCACTTGAAGGAAATACTCACTGAGCTTAATAACTATAGTGATCTTCTCATCTAAAATGATTGAAATGTTGCTATAAAGAGACTACTGGCTGCCCTGATGTCTCCTATGACACACTCGAGCACTGGACAGCAAGCAGCTCTGGAAGTTTATTTTACATAAATTTCTTTGCCATACACCCCCCCCACACACACACACACACACTCTCTCTTCTCGGGGCGTGATGTTTATGCAGTATGTTTGTTTACTCTTTTGCAGCTTGTCAGTGTAATGGTCACAGCCAGTGTGTCAACGAAAGCATCTGTGAGAAGTGTGAGGACCTGACAACTGGCCGACACTGCGAGAGCTGCATCTCTGGCTTCTACGGAGATCCGACCAACGGGGGCAGCTGCCAGCGTGAGTATCCGTGGGCCGTTCGGTCCGGCACTAAATCAGCCAGTCAGTATTTCAGCACGCGGCTTCATTTAACTTGTCAGTATTTTACAGTTCATTTTTATGTCAACCATTTTCCTGATTCCTCGCTGCACCGTAAAGCCTTCCCAGGGATATTAAAGATTTACTCCTTTACAGCTAATGCTGACAGTCAGTCAGTCTGACAACAAATTAATTGTCTATTCCTTCGACAGGTTAATTTAGCTTACCGGTATGTTACAGCCACAGTGTATGTTGTGTGATTTTTTTTTTTTTTTTTTTTTTTTTTTTTTTTTTTCCTCCTTTTTTTTTTTTTTTTTTTTTTTTTTTTTTTTTTTTTTTTTTTTTGCTCTCCATGTCCAAGCTGCAGAGCCTGCAGTGTCATGATTCACAGCTAAAGTCAGGATTCACCTTTATGTTTGAAGCCCCAGGTGAAGTCAAAGAATGAACAGTGTGAAATCTCAGGAGGAACCAGGACGAGGAATTAGAGGAGGTGTGCTCCCATTGGCTGGCCTGTTGAGCAGACACCAGCGCCTCCAGTGCTGTTGCTATGGGCAACCAAGCTGCAGCGAGTTGTAGACCAGTTCATCCTCACTGGGAACCTCAGGCCTGATCGCTCCTCTAGCTTGTTTGTCTTTGTCGTTTCTTCCAGCTGTACGCCAAGCTCCAGTCCATCAAAGTGGAGATCAAGGACGTGAACGACGAGCATGTGAGGAGCAGACAGGAGCTCGAGCAAACTCAGAACGAGCTCACCAGAGAGCTCAAGTTCAAGTGAGTCAACCTCAAATCACAAAGAGTGGTCAAAAATCACCACATACAGTACAGGATTCTTCCAAGCAATCAGCCCCATTTAAAGGTAATTTAAATCAGTCAAACATAAGGCCCGGGGGCCAGCATTGGCCCGGCAAAGACTCCAATCTGGCCCGCTGGACGGCTTTGGAAAATATGATGGAAGGCATGCATTGTTGGACTTTTAACTGTATTTTTTAAAATAAATTTTACAGCTCTTCCTGCTAATAAAGACCTCCCCACAGTCACTCATACTGCACCAAAGTAGTAATAGATAAACAATTAAATGACAGAAAAGTTCCTGTTTTTTACTCTCTAATATAGAAATTTTGATTAAAAAACAAAAAGAAAAGTTTCATCCATCATCAACAACAACAAAAAAAATGTAACTATAGGACAGTCTGGACAGAGCGCTATCAGAACTTTTCTTGTAATTTTCTACATTTATCATGTGAAAAACTGAGACATGCTGTTGAAATTGCACCTCTTTATCTTATGTTAAAATATCTCAGGGATTAAATGTGTAATTAAACATCTTTACACTGATAGAAAGTTTAATTAGTTTTTCGCTTGTCTTAACATCAAAGTGAGCTGTATGTAGCCCATGATGTAAAATGAGTTTGACGTCCCTGATTTAAATCATTACTTCCTTTGCAGTCTGAGTGTTTACACTATAATGGTCTAAAGAACAAACTGCGTTAAGTTTTTACTGGTTGTCTTTTATTCTATGCAAAAGTACGGCTGCGAGGTAAGCAGTTAAAACATGCTTTTGCTAGAAATGTGTTCCTGCAGCGGCAGGGCTCTTTTTGTTGCCAAACTCGGTGCGTTTACTGTTTGTTAGTTTTTTACAGTCTTTTTTCCTCGTTTTGTTTGCTCCCCTGCTGCATAAACTTTTCTTCATTGTCAGAAGTCTGCGTGTCTTATTTTGCTTTCCAAAAAGAGCCCTGCTAACAGCTGTGATAGCCATCTGCTCTTTCTTCTTTTTCTTTTCTTTTTTTTTAAATTTCTCTAAGCAGTGAAAGTGCTTTGTGACATTATTGTAGAAAGCCCATGAAGTATTTGTTAATCTTTTCTTTTAAACCTGGTTTTGTGCAGCCAGTTAAATAGCTAAGTTATTTTGATTTGAAGAAACAGCTAAACTTATAAAAAAGCTTCTTATCAAGAGTTCATTTATCAGTAGGTTTAGTGTTTATGAGTAAAAAAGACTTTACAAATTCAAAGAAAATCGTTTTTTTCTCTTTAAAATGTGAAAAGTATACAAATAAACCCCAGAAATCTTAGTCACAGTGCAGCTGATATTGCAGCCATGTGACACCAGGGACTATATGATATCAACCATTATTTCTGACATCAAGCTAAACCTCTGTGCTGTGAACACGCAGATATCTGATCATAGAGAACTTCATCCCACCCGAGGAGAAGAATAAGATCATGAACAGGCTGATCTTTGACCCTGAGGAAGACCAGTGGAAGTTCCAGTCACTTGTTCCTGCTGAAAGGTCAGCGTCAGTTTTTGATGTAAAAAAAATAAACTCTTGAATTTAGTCAGGCCTGAATGACCTTCTGACCTCTGGGCACCGTGCTTCATATGCTTATCTCTTCTTCTCGTCTTCTTCCGCTGCTGTTTGAGTGGCGTTCTCCTTTCTTGGCTGCTTTTAGATGGGTTTTTTTGGGGGGGCATTTTGAGAACTGATTCCAGATTGAATTTTGTGTGTCTCATTGATCCCGATTCTTCTTCCATTCAGTAAATCCTCGCAGATGAAGAAAAAGCCGGCATCTGCAGTCGGATACAAACGACCCATCAGCCAGTACGCCAGGGTTGCCATAGCGATGGGAGGTCATTCCAGATACAGGGTAAGTGTGTGTGTGTGTGTGTGTGTGGGGACTTGACATCCTTTTTAGGACATAAAACAAGCCCACAAATATAAATCATTAAATGTTAATGTGAAGAAGTAAGTTTTTTTTGTTTGTTTTTTAAATAAATCTTTATTCTGAAACTTAAACCTATAAATTATTTATAGGTATATTTCCATTATAAAAATTAAAGGAACAAGAAACATCAAAATATAGAGTCAGTTTATTCTAAATTCAGTTTCATTTGTCCTTTTGGATCCTGAAAGACTAAATATCAGTTTTTCAGTTTTAGAGATTTCAGACATGATTTACTCCTCATCTTCTAGTGCGGCCGCTACCAGTTTTGACCATTTTCTAGTAATGGTATTTTTACCATCTGTCAAAGTCAAAGTCAGACTTCCATTTAATAAGACTGATGCAAGACGACACTGAAATGTGAAAACCAACGCTAAACATGAACAATAAAAAAGATAATGGAACAAAATAAGACACGGCAGATTGAGGGAACTAGAAACAAAGTGGCAAAAACAACAAAATCTCAGGATCATGACAGTACTTTTTTTTGGTTTTGCTCATAAAAAAAACCCTTAACTATAAAATTGCACAATACAAGCATTTGCTATGAAATTGATGGCCATTCAACAAAGCTCCCAGCGAACAGTTTTTGTGCTGATGTTAATGCCAGAGCAGGTTTCTCTGCAGTCAAGTACTGACTTGTGGCAGTGGGGGGATCCTATTAAAGTACCACGGTCAAAGTCAGCCAGCTCTTTGCAGTGACAAATATTTGTAAAGGCAGATTGCATGGCTAGTTACTTGATTTTATACACCTGTGGTTAAGGGGCTGAGAACACTTTTTTCAATACTTTGATCCATATTATCCGTCACTGACTGTACGTAATGTTTTTTTCTGTGGTCAGGCTGAGAACATCATGTTTCTGGAGCTGGACGTGACTCCTCCAAACACCGCCTCACTCGATTGCTCAAAGGACGCAGAACCCAACCAAAGTCCCTCAGTGGACAGCTCGCCCACCAAGGAGAAAGGCGTTCGAAAGTCCCAGTCCTGGTGAATTTAAATTAAAATTAATACAACCTCTTCTCATATAAATAAAACATTAAGAAGAGTGATGTTGTCTTTCTTCATTGGTTTACACACTTACTGCACGCTGCTGCTTTAGATGTTTTTACATCTGGAAATAGAGCTGAGAATACTTTGTCATTTTTGTGTTTGAAACCCACTTTCACAGTTCAGCCTATGTGTGTGACCATTAAACTGTAAATGGTTTAGCATCAGAGCATCTCTACGGTGAATTGGATTATTCAGGATTAGCCACATCCTCTCTAGGTTGCCCTAATCTGATGGTTTATCTGTCATTTTCTCATCTGGATAATCTCAATAATCTGTGATTGTAAATATAATACGTGGATTAAGCAACTTTTCTTTTTGTTTTTTCAGGTGTCAGACTCCAAAATCCATGACTTCCTCCTCTTCTAATGTGTCCTTGGCAGCATGTCACGCTGCCACCTCCGCGGCGGCACAGTAAAGCTTTAATGAAGAGAGCTTTTTTTATTGCCATTATTATCATTATTTATTTGATCTCTCGACTTCAACTTCTCTTTTGGCCAGTGGCCACCTTACAGACTTCTCAGTGAGGCCCACAGCTGGGACACAAGCACACCACCACCACCTCTGCTGAAAGCTGATAGACTACATGGAAATGATCTTCTGGCAGGAAACTAAATGACCATATGAACCTCAGAAACTCTGTATAAATCAGTTCCTCCAGTTCCTCCTCCAGCAGAGCCCTTTCCTCTCTTGCATGTTTGAGACCGATAGCCTCAGATCGTCTCTGAAAACGAGTGGCTGCAGTGCTGAACTGCCCAGACTGTTGTGTGTGTGTGTGTGCGTGTCTGTTGTATACAAAGCGCTGTATGATTGCCTTTTTGTGTTTCTAGTTGTGACCACTGCAGATTTAAAGGTGAACGTTTCATGTATTCTGGGTTTTTCAAAGCAGGTTTGGTCTGTTTTCTGTGTGGAAGTTGGACTTTATTGTCAGAGAGTTTATGTCAGTGTTGGCTTACGGAAATGAGTACACTAAAAAAATAATAATATATAATGTGTACTGGTGTTGGTCAGATGAGGTGCGCAAGACCTGAATGATGACCACTGTCTTTCCTGTTGTCTCCCATCATTTATCTGTCCCCCTGCAGTGTATAATTTAAATGAAATGTCTTAAAAACTAATGTGATTAAAATGAAGAACATGAGGCATGTCACACTGTCAGAATTATTTTATTGGGATTTTAATTCAACGAACAAACACGGCTGGGCGGAAGGTGACCAGAGCCCAGCAAACTAAATGTGGGACAAACACAGCGTTTGTGTGGGACAACGTCAACAATGCTGGCAGGACGTCAAATATATATATATATATATAAGTTCAAGTTTTCCAGCTCTTTTGTCAAGTAAATAATTAAACGAGGCTGAAGTTTGTTCTCGTGGTCTTATGTGATAGTCTTTATATGCTCCTGTATCCTCTGTTATTTCAGTGCCTCCTCTGTGTAGTAACGGTCTTAGGGTTTCATTAGCAATGCATCCATTTTAACAATTTTTTTTTAGCAATTTTTTCCCCTTTATGACATACTTTTCAGTTTTGCACAGTATATGTAACTGTATCACAAAAGCCAAACACTCTATTTCTCAGTATAAACTGTGTCGTAATTTTCTTTGTGGCAGTTTCCATCATATTCAGCAAAATCTGCAAAGCTTGTTGCTTTTTGGTGACGTGGAACTTTCACTGATGGGCATAGCATTAGACAGACTAACATTTATTTGACTACAATAAAAAAAAAAGCCTTCTCTTCACAGAATTTAGAAAAGCTCATGTTCATTCAAAACGTCAGCCATTGTCTCAAGATGCGGGACAGGGAGACAAGAAATAGAAATGCTGTGCAGTCACACTTAAAGAGGGATATCTGAGCATCCTGGATTCCCATTAGATTCATGAATTATGAGTAGTTTGTGTCAAAAATGCGACTCTTTTAGAGCAGTGTAGAGTTCGTTAAATAATACCATGTAAGTTTAAGTTTTGCCGCGAGGGTAGTCTACTACAAAAAAACCTCTCAGCTAATGCATCTCATTATGCCATTTACCATCTATGAAAAAAAAATGCCGTTCATGCATCAGGATGAGGTGGAGCCAGTGGATACTGCAGACTAAAATCTGGCCTCCTCTGAAGTGAATTATTCTGCAGTAAGTGGTTTTTTTTAAGTGGCACTTTTTTTTTTTTCAAAATCTGTTTCTGTGCAGGCTGGTGCCTCACAAAGACACATTTTATTAAGGCCACATGAAGTAAAAATGAAACTTGAGCGGCTGTAATTGACAGTATTTAGCGTCAGTTTTCCAAACAAAAGGTTGTTGTTTGGGTTTTTTTAAATGCTTCATTGTAAGTGCAAGAAATAGTCTCAACATGGCTGAACCTATAAAAACAGCTGCTGCTACCTAAACTCGCAGGAGGATGCATTTGCCTGGAGGCAACTGTTGTTGTGATTTGGTGCTATATAAAGAAAATTGAGTTGAAATGAATTTCCAGCAACATCCGTGGAACACAGAGCAACTCCAATGGTCGACTGATGCTATTCGTCTTATTGCCTTCAACAGTGTTACCAGGCAGCAGTTTAAGCAGCATATGTAAAGAGTGAAAAAATATAAACAATATTTACAACAAACATTCACCAATGAGGCGACGGCAAGGACGGCCTGGACATATCGACATATGGTTTAAACCCAGAAATGGTCACTGAAATTGGGGAGTGACCATTAGAAATCCTGGTTGGCACTTTCTTTGGAACTTGTTTAAGTGTTTAAGTTTTTCCTCATCTAAAGTCACAGAAATCACACCCTCAGACTGAAAAACGTCCTAGAAGAAAAAAAGAATCCGACTTCTGCCTCTAGTTGTGAATCAAAATGATAAATTAAGCCTCTTCTAAACAATGGAAACTTGGACACATGGCTTGTTTTTGGACTCAAAAACGTGCCTCATGTGCTGCTGAAGCCACACAAGCTAGCTTCAGTCAAACATTCCTTCATTCAGTCGTCTGTCAAAGAGCTTCACCAGCAGCAGCTTCTTTAAACTCATGATCAGTAAAGAAATGAGAACCAGTTGCTTAACTTACAGTGTATGCTGAAGAAACCCCTCTGACCACTTCAGCAAATCTGTCTGATTATTTCCACAAGCAGCCAGGGTGAATCACTACCAGTAAACCAAACCAGCAGAGGTTGCCATCTCTAGGACGGAGCACCTGTTGTACCTAAGAATCAACATGAACATATCTTCACTCAACATATTTTTCTCCTTATTTTGCCATGTGGTTTCTATGAAATTGTACAGTAAATAAAAAAGAAAAAAATGCTTTCGTTCACTTCTAATTCAAACAGGGAACCTTCAGTTAGCAGGTTTTATGTAGCAGTGTGCAGTCAACTGTGCACAGTTTAGTGTCACTGAGTTCATTACTTCCTAAAGGGTAAAAGGAGGAAACAGCAGGGGGTCAGGCTGACTTATCATCAATGTATTATTGATGCGAAAGGTGGAGTTGCAGCTAAACCCCCTGAGTGGCTGTACAACAGCACAGAACAGTCCTTAACCCGTGTGAAAGTACAGCGTATATCACCAATGTGCAGCAGATCTCCAAACATCAAATCAAATGGAAACTTGGACATTCCTGAGATTTCTTGGCATTTTCAATACATGCTTGTTTTCTCACTGAAGCTGCAAGTCCAAAACCCAGAAATATTTAGTTTACAAAAATTAAACCTTAAGATACTGGAGCCCAATACGTTTTGACATTCTGGTTTTAGAATTGTTTTAGTTAAAGGAGGAGAGTAAACACTCACGGGCCACTTTAATACTCAGTTATGTTAGAGGTAAAGGTTTGAAATAGCAATAACAAACAAGTTTCTAGTTACAAATTAGCATCAGATGCTTTTGAAATGGTTAAAGCCATTTAGAAACACTCGCTGAGCATTTTATGTGTTTAGTTGTCAGTATCTGAGCCTGCAGCTGTTTTTAATGTGTATATATAAATATCTAAAAATAGACTTCAACTGCACTGAAGCTTCTTGTGGTTATACAGTATAATGGAGGTTAAATCCATTCAAATGCTTTATTGCAGCTTTGTTAATATATAGCATTTCTGAGAAAATATATTGTGCATTTATTTGGAAAGCATAACTGCAATAGTGGATACTCGTATTAAACATGTCCAAGGTTACAAATAATGAGGTCTGTGTTATCTTTGTGACATAATCTCTGGGAGCTTCAGCGATTGTCATTGTATGGTCTGTACCTTACACTATAAATGCCTTGAGGTATTCAGACCGCTTTGCACATGTAACAGCCTTTGTTAACTGGTAGAAGATCAAGATAAATCTCACCCAAGCTTCGTCCAGCAACATGTAGACATAGAGCCAGAGGAAACATTGTATTTTAACGGTCCCCTAAATGTTCATCTCTTTGTCCTCTAACTACGTCCAGATTCTAGACATTTTCTGAAAGGGCAACATCCTTTTCAACCTGTGGGAACTTCCTTATGATCAAAAGCTGAATATGGAAAACAGATGTAGCTTACAGGTGTGAGGCCACTGTGGAAGCACCATAAGCCTGGGTGGATGCAAAACCAAATCTGTATATAAGAGAAATCAGTAAATACTTTCCTGATGAGTTTATGTTGGCAATTAGACTTAGATCATGAGTTTAAAGTCTTTAAGCATATGAGAGTGCAGTGTCCCTCAGTTCTGCAGTGAGATTTTCCTCATGCTAGTTTTTGATTTTTTGGGACCTAAGATAACAACATTGGACATCGCTCAAGCCTCCAAAAATGGGACGTCAGTCCATTTTTTGAGTTCAGAAGTCGAAATTTCTTTCTGGTTACAATAAAAAAAAATACACATAGAAATTTAAGAAAAAAAACCCCCAGAATGTTGATTATGATTCTGAAAGACCTCATTTAAATGCTAATTTGTGCGTGCTGTTTAATCTGCAGCATCAGTCTTGCCCCCAAAACACTCATGAATCATGTTTTAATTTCTAGGGCAGACAGCGATGCGAGCATGAGCATGATTTTGGTGAAAAATGTAGGAACAAAGGTTTGACGTAACATAAACAATTTCTCTCTAAGCACTGCTACTTTATAGACATTTT
>VVHJ01036567.1:34624-49139 GCA_015107715.1 Tylochromis polylepis | reverse complement strand
GTATTTGAAAGTAAAAAAAAAAAAAAAAAAGCAAAGACCTGACACAGGACCTGAATCTAGCCCATCAGTTGATGGGTGGCTACCAAGAAGCTATTCTTTCAGAAGAGAAAAAGGATAAAGGTATGGTAAATTAGAACAGGACCAAAAGTTTTTGACAACTGGTTTTAGGTTCAAATCATTCTCAATATGTACAATAGTGAGCATCTACACCCACCTGTAAAAGACAGTGGAGGCTCTGTAATGCTTTGGGGCTTCACTTCACCCAGTGGTGTTGGAAATCTTGTCAAAATTAACGGAATTATGAAGACAGAAAAGTAAGGTAAGAAATACCAGGCAATATCATCTGGAAAACATCTAGTTGACTTCATTTTTCAACATGACAACACACTGCCAGCGCAGCAATAGCATACCTGTGTAGAAAAACCCATAATGGAACACTATCAGTCATTGATTGGCCTCCTCAGAGCTCGGACCTCAACATTATTGAAGCAGTGTGGGATCATCTTGACAGAGAACAGAACAAAAGGCAGCCAGTATCCAAAGAATGGATGTCGTGAATGTCCTTCACAAAGCCTGGAAAACTATTCCTGAAGAATACTGCCTAGGAGAGTTGGTGGTCATAACAAATATTGACTTTCTAGCTTGTTAAAATGGCTTGATATCGATCGCGATAGATATGCTTGACATATGTTTCACAGTAAAGGCCAACAAGACGATCACGTTTTGGCACAACACGCTCTATCGCTACATTAAAGAACAATAACAGAGTTAGAGGGTGAAGAAAAGAAACTAGGGATGGACCAAAATAACTCGTGACGTAGGGAGGAGCAGCTTGGAAGTTTTCGGTTTTTAAACACTGAGGATCGTTTTTGCTTTCGTTTCTGGTCTCTGTGCTTCAAAGTTTGAGTTACATAGCTAGGTAGATGTTGTTGTTGTTGTTGTTGTTGTCACTAATACAGAAAGTTCACAGAATAACGTTACAATAATATTGTGTAGGATGAAAGATTTACAAAAAGTCAATTTAGGTCACTTTCTGGTTTATTATAACTACTGTGGTCCGTTAGTGACATCCAGTGGCCGCTTTAAATGTTGGCTGCTTGGGAGAAACGAAAGTGAAAGAGTTCCATTTTCCTCGATAAAGCCACAGTGAATCAGCACGTTTGTTGCGAATGTAGTTTTAGGCAACGCAGGAGACAGTTTTGTGATCTGTTATCGGTTAAGTGAGTAGTGATGGAGTCTGAAACGGATGAAATGCGCGAGTCCCTGATCGATTGCTTGAGGCCGAGGCTGAAGGAGCTTATTGTGGTGGATCGGGTACTGGATCTTATAGATTTTATCGAAAACGAGCAAAAGGAACGGATCAGGCAAAAGGCCAGAAACGATGGCGATATTTCGGCTGCGGACTCCCTTATTAACGCAGTAGTTAAGAAGCCACATACTCTCGGATGGTTCACTGCGTTCGTTGATGCACTGAATAACGGGGGCTGTAAATTCGCTGCTGACTACATGCAGTTAAATCTCCCAACTCCCGAAGCTGAGGCAGAGAATGAAAACTGTGTCCGGTTTATTCACTTACTTATACCCAGCCTTGCGGACATGGCGACAGAAGAAGTGTGTGCGCACTGTGTCAGTAAAGAACTGCTCACCGAAGATGAGCGCGAAAGAGTAAGTACATTATAGTGCAACCAGCCTTTCAAAACTACTACTGCTTAATCTGCATGCTGCATAACACATGAGCTTTGATGATCCGAGAGAAAGGAGTCAAGTTTCAAGGGTTCACTGTGTGTATTCAGACTAATTTTACTGGTGTAAAAAACCTCCAAAGTATAGCTTTGGAGGTTTATAATATATCAGTATAGCTTCACTATTTACCTTTTCTTTCAACTGTTTCCCTATACATACGTCTTTTCTGTCTTTGACCACAAGATGGCAGACTAATGTAGGCCACTCATCTTTTTGGTGGCAATGCCTTACTCTGATTGCTTAGCAAACTGACTTTATTCATTGCACTTATCGTCTAGATTATGGCTGAAATAGACAACAGGGGACTCAGGAGTGGAGCAAGGGAACTTTTAAGAAGAATTATCAAACGTCCACCAGGATGGTATTCAACATTTCTTCAAGTTCTTAAAGACACTGAACACCAGGTGCTCTATAACGAGTTGAGTGGCAACGAAGGTAACTGAACTATGCTGGAAGACACGCACCCAATACACCAAATACTATCAGGGAGGTTTGGGGCACAGAAGTCTCAGTGGTGGGATATAGACAGATTGTATAAAACGTGCACATAAGTGACTACAACTACAGAGGGAATTCAGTATCTTTAATCCAACTGCATTAGTAAATATACTGGGATCATTGCTTTGCAACAATCCCACTAAATAACATAGGGATGATTAATCATGATTAACAGTTTTATCGCCAATTATAAGTTATTACATTCAAAGCCATCTTCTTGGTGTAGACTAATGTAACAAAGGAAAATAACAAGTTGTTCCTTTACTAAACAGTCATCCAAATAAACTCAAATAATCCTGGAACAATCATATTTAGGGGAAAAGATAATCATCATTAGGGCTGTCCAATATGACGAAATATATCGGATGGCAAAATTAAAACATCTATCGTTTCATATTATACGCTATCGTTTGTTTCGTGGTGTATTTTCGTGCCGTAAAATACACTGTTTACGGCAATATTTTTTCATCGTTTGGATGGTCACCACGTGGCTGCAGGCACAGAGAATACCAGCATGGCCAGCGAAGATGAAGCAGAACCAGGTAGCTCAAAACAGAAGGACCAGTCAAAACAAATCGAGGACCTTATTCCTAAACGAGGGGCTACCTCTGTAGCATGGACATGGTTTGGTTATGAAAAGTCTGACATGGATCAGAAAACTGTATTATGCAAATTATGCCGCAAACCAGTCCCCACCACAGACTCAAACACGACAAACCTCTTCTACCACCTACACAAGAATCACGTGAAAGAGTATGGAGAGAGTTTACAGATGACAACCAAAAAGGGCAGTCAGGTGCTCAAAATCAACCTTAGACTCAAACATTAGAACAGGCTTTTCCCCGCAGCACGCCATGTAATAAATACTCACAAAGAAAATGGCGGCCGTTACAACTTCTATCTAAAAATATATAGTTTCATGCATCGGTCAAAACACTCGACTCCAGGTACACGACGCCCAGCCGAAAACACTTCACACAGGTCGAGTTGCCCGAGATTCACAGAAAATGTACTATTTTGTGACATATATCGTTATCGGGATCAGAAATGTCTTATATCAGGATATGTGATTTTGGTAGTATCGCACAGCCCAAATCATCATTAACTTAGAAAAATGTCTGGAAGGCATTAGAATATATGCACTTTATTAGGTATACCTGTTTAACTGCTCATTAAGGCAAATATGGAGTCAGTAAGACACATGGCAGCAACTCATGACATGGTTAAGATAACCTGCTTCAAACCAAGCATCTGAATGAGGAAAGTAATTTAAATAACTTTGAGCATGTCATGGCTGTTGGGGCCAGGCAGACAGGTCTGACTATTTCAGAATCTGCTGATCTGCTGGGGATTTCCCATACAACCATCTCTAGGGTTCACAGAGAATGGCCAGAAAAAGACAAAAAATATCCAGCAAGTGGCAGTTGTCTGGGAGAAAATACCTCATTTGCCAGACCGCTGATAGGAAGGCAACAGCAACTCACTGTAACTCCTTGTTGAGCAGATGGGCCACAGCAGCAGAAAACCACGGCAGATGCCATTCCTGTGAGAGAACAGGAAACTGAGACTACAGTTTGCACAGGCCTACATGGCCTGCCCTGTACCAGTGGTTTAGGCTGGTGTTGGTGGTGTAATGGTGTGGGGAATATTTTCTTGACACACTTTGGGCCCCTTACTACCAACTAGCATTAAATGCCACAGCCTGCATCCCATTCCCATGCCACCCTTTTTGACCACAGTGTACCCATGTTGCTCCCAGCAGGATACTGTGGTATGTCACAAAGCTCAAATCATCTCAATTTTTTTTTTCTTAAACATGACAGTAAGTTCATCATTTGCCATTTGAGGCTTCCACAGTCACAAGATCTCAATCCAATTGAGCACCTTTAGGATGTGATGGATTCACATCATGGATTTGCAGCCAGCAGACCTGCAGCAACTATAGGATCATCATGTTAATATGGAAAATCTCAGAGGAATGTTTTCAGCATCTTACTGAATCTAATTATGTCAGTTCTGAAGGTAAAAAGAGGCCAACCCTGTACTAGCAAGGTGTACTCAACAAAAAGGCCGGTGTATAAAGACAGTTAGTTAATAATTACTTAAAATAAGTCTATAAAATAAGTTAAATCTAAAATACGTTAATCTTCACGATTAACTCTGATGCAAACCCAGAGCAGCACAAAACAGTAACTACTCATTTATTAATAATTACTTCATCATTAGTTACAATTTTTCTGTTGCCTCATGCATCACACTAAGTAATTACTTGGTAGCACCTTCTTACTGCAAAATTACTTTACCATTACTAACAAGTAAAATAAAACATCATATTTAATTTCTGCTCAGTCGTTCTCTTGTCAGTATTTTCACCTATACCTTCTATTTCTCTGTCTGTTTAAGTAAAGTGAAATGTCATATTTAATAGTTGTAAAGTAATTCCTTAATACTCCTTAATACTGAGGAACTGGTTTGCCATTACTGTTTACCAACTCAAGTAAAGTTAAACATCTGTCTTTATGCAAATATTGATGTACTGTATTATAAAGTGTTACCAGGTAAATTGTTACTCCTCATTTATAAAATGTTCCTTTTTTAAATTTCTTAGGATCAGATAAGAAACCAGCATTGAAAGACAAACCTAAAGCCACAACAGGGGAGAGTCCAGCATCAGCTGAAAGCTGTGATGGCACTGAATCTATGGAGATCACTGTGGACGAGCAGCCTATGGATCAATCCACAGGTCACACAGAGCATGTCTGTTTAATGTTAGCATTAAAGAGGGCTGAGGAATGACACACGTGTCATTCTTACCCTTAATGGTGTAATCTAACATATATCTAACATTTCTTTGCTAGAAATATAATCTTTCAAATGTGATATGTAAAAGGTTGCGGGAATACAAACAAAATTCAGTTTACTTAAACCCACAAGTAACACTGTAACTACCAGCTTTTTTAACTTTGGCTGATATCCTTTCAGACTTGTATGCAAGCAATGAACTGCCCAGCAGCTCGGAGCCCTCACAGCCAGGTGGGATGGATTTTATTCACCCTGTTGAAGCAATTAAAGTATTTAAAGGGGTTGTTGGAAATTACAAATATTTTATTTTGCCTCAGTAGGTCACACACAATAACCAAACTAAGATCAGTGCAAGAAAAAAGTACATTACAGCTGTAGTTGCCCTGAAGTACCCTAAGTATCCTAAAGGCAATATGAAGTACGGTAAAGGAAAAATGTTGTTGTAACATGTGGTTACATTAGTGGAACATTAACTCTGTCCTGGCAATTTCACACTAATAAACAAGTTCCATGTGTGCATCATGATGAACTACACAGAGGTCAAAGAGGACAGCGCATAGCTAGCAGTTCAAATGAAAACCATATGCTGGAGTAAAAGGAAATGTAAAGGAAAAGTTACATTCGTGTGGCTGTGTAGTGTTTGGCTTATATCATGGATAAGTGCATTTCTGCTTGTGTAAAGAATTGTTGCTTGGGATAATCTACTCCTAATAGAGAAGCAGGAAGAAAAGAGGTGAATCAGATTAATTAGTTCTTTTGCAGTTTAGTCAGGTTATTTCAGTAGGAGAAAGGCCCCAAAGATGTCTGTAGCCTTAGAGTAAATGGGTTTAACAGGATAGTTAACATGAAAGATTGTTCCTGCAAGGCGAGTCTCTAGCAGAATTGTTTTTTTTTTAATGCTTTCTAAAGCTGAGCTCTTATTCAGTCCTAATGAATCTGAAAACAGCTCACTGTTTATTTCTTGCATAATTCTATGGGAACTGCTTTTAGAAGTTCAGGAGGCCACACGGACCACTGTTTACTTATTAATATCATT
Source organism: Tylochromis polylepis (assembly GCA_015107715.1). Lineage (NCBI taxonomy): Eukaryota > Metazoa > Chordata > Actinopteri > Cichliformes > Cichlidae > Tylochromis > Tylochromis polylepis. Next base: position 43,060 of record VVHJ01036567.1, on the reverse strand, counting down.
AAAGCTCTTTTTTCCTCATCAGTACAGACTTCTATTTACTTGCATAAAGTTGCTTGAAACAACACTGTAACCTCTGGCATACCAAGTCAGTGAGCGAAAATTAAAAACTGTCTGCACTGAGAAAAAAAAAGAGAAGATTTGGAGGTTTTGAACTCTAACTTGGGGGGGAAAGAAGAACTTAGAGTTGAGTGGAAAGGGTAGCAGAGTGGGGGCTATATTCATATTGTTCCTGGTGTCTTAGTCATATATTATCCCCAGCCTAGACTGAACAAATGAGTAACAGCCTGTCAGCAACTTGGAATCTAAGTGGATCATAGTAAGTCTATTGTACTTGTAGAGGAAATAAGGCAAATAGCAATGACTTGTAATGTCTTTCTCTAAGCAATCTGATTATTATAAAAACATTTATAAGAAAACATAGTGCTTGACGTTAGTCTGCCATCCCCTTTTTACTGTGACTTTCACCTTTAGATTAGTAGACTGATGTGAAATACCAAATAGCACTCACTATATACAGAGAAGCATTTGCTAGTGCTGTATGGTTTACATTAAGTAGTCCCTCTCAGTGACACAATTTATAGTGCACAATGTTTGTTTTGTAACACTGAAACATGATTTACACGCTCTACTCAGTGCCTTTGTTTGTGGTTTAACTATTGGGAGTATTTTAAAGTTAGGTCATCTTACATGATATGGATGTACTGTATAGTGTATGTGTATGTTCTCTGTTTGCCCAGGAACAAAAACAAAGAGAAGAAGGCATTTCCTGTTGGTCATATCTGTAATTGTGGGTTGCTGACACAGACAGACGTTTTGTGATTCTGAACCTCTGCTCTCCATTGCAGATGGAAGTGCCTTAGAAGTTGCCAGAAGCCCAGAAAAAGAAATTACTCTTCGAGATTATCAGATGGAAGTCGCTGGACCTGCCTTGGAGGGGAAAAACATCATCATATGCCTCCCCACAGGAAGCGGTAAAACCAGAGTTGCAGTTTATATTACCAAAGAACATCTGGACAGAAGAAAGGCTGAAGGGAAATCAAGGAAAGTGATCGTCCTGGTGAACAAGGTATTACAATGTCTGTCTGGTATAGAATACTTCTGGGTGTGCACTATTATGCTAACCTACTTCTGTCCATTTCTCATTCGAGCACATGTGGTATTCTCCTGAACATTGTTATTTTTTAGCACATACTTCATGTGGTCTGTTTTTCCAGCTGTAAAACTATTTGGTTGCATTTGAAAACAGATTGTGAAATAGTGATCATCACTGAAAATCATCACAGTGTTTGATTCTTGATTTGTGAAAAAGAGCAGAACAGTAACCCCCAGTGCCTTTACTCTCTCTACTCTAAAAACCAACATCAACAGAAGCTCCTAAAATTCCTGCGCAGCTAATTTGAGACCCTGCCTTAGCCAAACAGTCTAGCACATATTTATGTCTTTTGGTTTACTAATATTGGCACAAACACTTAAATCACCAGGAGCTCTCTGATCCTAAAATAACAGTATAGACCTTTTCCAATTTTGTCAGTTAAACCTCTTGACTTTTGTGGCATTGACTTCATGAAAGTTTCATGTGCTCTGGTGCCCTGCAGGTTCCTCTTGTTGAGCAGCACCACGCTGCAGAATTCCTGCCCTTTCTCAAGAACAAATATAAAGTGGAGCGAGTCAGCGGAGACTCCCAGCTCAAAATCTCTTTCACTGAAATTGTGAAGAATAATGACATCATCATCTGCACAGCCCAGATTCTGGAAAACTACTTAGAGAGGGCTGACAGTGGAGAGGATGAGGGCGTGAAATTAAGTGGTATGGTATTTGAACACAATTTTACAAAATTGAATATATTTGGATCATCCTTATATATAGAAAAAACACACTCTTCCAAAATCTTTAGCTAAAATCTATCCAAGCTTAAGCTTCAAACTCTGACAGCTTCTGGAATAGAAAGCCACCCAAAGGACTCAGAGCAGCATCTCCCCTGATAGCATCTTGTCAAAGTCTTCCGACTCTGCTGCTCACTCCTGTTGGCACACACAAGTCCAAGGTGGAATAGCCACCTCAGTGGAACATATGCTGTTTGTTGAAACGCCTGAAAGCATGTACTTTTTTTTCCTCCTAGTTTCCAGGCCACACGTCTGTTCAAGCCATCAGTGTGTGGCTCATCAAATTCACATGAGAGCTTCTATCACCCAAAATACATCTAGCTGCCACTCTCCATACTCTTTTTCCTCCAGGGAAGATTTTGTATTGGATCGCTTAAACTAGTACATGGGAATAATTAGAATTCATTCTGCTTACACTTTTGTAAAATCCAAACTATATAAAGTTTTTTTGCTTTTTTGAAGTAGACATTTTTCCAGCATATGTTATTGTGTGGCTTAAACTGCTGTGTCAAAGGTTCCTAGAAAAGTACTGGTTTGTGTGGGTGGGTTTGGGAGAGAGATGGCATCTGTGAGGGAAATCACCTCTGTTTATGTAACAAGCAAAATAAATAGGATAAAATTAGCTCTACTGGTCGAGAAAATTACAGTCTTTTAAGATTTGAGCACTTTTGTTTCTTGGCAGTAATGTTGCAGTGAGAAATGGGGACACGTGCATGTTATTTTTGAAATAAAGAAACATTTATGTGTTTCTCTTTTGCACATATAGATCTGACACTGATTATAATAGATGAGTGCCACCACACTCAGAAGGGAGGCGTCTACAACCACATAATGATGCGATACCTGAAGCAGAAACACAAGAACAAAAGGCTCATGAAGGAGCAGAAGGAGCCGGTGCCCCTCCCTCAGATCCTTGGTCTGACTGCCTCTCCAGGGGTTGGGGGAGCCACGAAAATGGAAAAAGCCGAGGAGCACATACTGCGTGTAAATACTGTTCTCCGTCTTCACCTGTGTGGACAAAAGTTTTACATGCATATTACTCATTCTTGGCACGTTTAGTCATTATTTAAAATGTTAGTTATAGTCTTTAAAGCTTCTGATTAATAGATCTGACAGTCCGGGAAAGAAAACTAGTCATCAGTCATGCTTCTTTGTGTCTATACCAAGTAACTCACGTGTTACAATGAACAACATCTTTTTTTAATCAAAATCCTGCCCCAGTTTTTTTCTGCTTCAGTCACAGAGAAACTTGTTGAATCAGCCAAGTTCTTTCCACTGTTCCACACTGACCGTGCACACAAGGCAGCCATAAAGTTTCCACCGCAACAGAAAATAAGCAGAAATACACTTTATCATGAGATCAAGATGTGGGATTAATTTTAACACTTTAATCTTTGTATTTTTCTTTCACAGATCTGTGCAAACTTGGATGCTTCCAGAATAATGACAAGGAGCCACGAGGAATTCAAAAAGGAGCAAAGAAAAATAATTGTTACTGTTGAAGATAGGAGGGAGGTATGCCTGTTTAACATGGCATGGTTTTGTCAAGGTTTTTTCTAAGTTTGTTTCTAAGCTTTTCTTTGAATCTAATTCATATGAGGGACTCCAGCTGATGTTAATGCAGAATTACATGTGTGTGAAACTAAATATCCTTTTTAGGATCCCTTTGGTGATGTAATCAAGAAAATTATGACTGCCATCCACGACCATGCTGAGCTGAGCCCCACCTGTGACCTCGGCTCTCAGAATTATGAACAGTGGGTTGTTCAAAAAGAACGACAAGGTCAGCACAGATTTTTACGCTCATCTTTAACTATTTAGCGTTTGTTCAACCTCCCACTTTTTTCCTTTCTGATGAAAGTAATCTGGTGTGTAGCATCTAAAAGTACTTGTCTCACTCCATTTTAGCTGCAAAAGATGAAAATCAGAAAGTACGAGTTTGTGCAGAGCACCTCCGACAGTACAGCGAGAGCCTGAATCTCAGCAACACAATTCGCATGCAAGATGCCTTCAGTTTCCTGAACAAATACTACGAGGAGGAGATGAAGAAAAAAACAGCCCCAGAGGAGGAGCATAAGATACAAATTACAGCTACAGAGAGGTTCCTCTTTAATCTGTTTAAAGGTAATGTGAAACTAAGCATTTACCTGAAAATTAAAAGTAGTTGTTGACTTTATAATCTGAGATTTGGAAAATCTTATTTTTGTTTGGTAAATGTAAGGAAAGCTGTTGTTTAGCTTAGAGTAGCTTTTAGATGTAAAACTGGGATCTAGCTAGAAAGGCCTTGTCCAAGGAAAATAAAGCCCACCTATGAACATCTTTGAAGCTGTCTAATTGGTAAAATGTGTTGTTTTTGTTTAGCATCTATTAAAAGCAAATGAAAAACAAAAAGGTGTTTCGATGTCCGCAGTGGTTGCCAGCATTCAGAACAAAAAAGACAGAAAAATGATTCTCCTGTTTATAAAAGTTTATAAAAGACAGACATGGCCACGCAACATCAGCCAATGGTTATTAGACTACCATTTTGAAACACTGAGTTTGGCATCATGACTGCTGTCATCTTGACTTTGGATCCTGATATGATAATATTTGAACAACAGTTGTAAAGTGTCTTTATGCATGCTCAATCGTCCAAGACTGAAGAAGTCACTTGGATGAGTGACGAAACGTTTCTTCCATTGAAAACTTTACGTCCACATGAACAGAATCAACTGTTTGGGAACAGTGTAAAGTTATCAGCTAATAGATGCAAGCTTGGTTAGCAAGAGCCATTCAAAGACTGCACAGATATTAGTTAATATGTGCCTGCAAGAATACTACAATTTGAAACACAAAAACTGATACATTATATCTAAAAATGAATGTGTCCTTCATCATCAAGGATAAAGTAGCTATAGAGACCAAAATTATTTTTGTACTGGCTATATTACTGCCTATAAAATTAGCCGTTTCACTCCTGGAATATGTGGAAATGTCCTTGGAGCTAGCCTAATCCCTGATCGCATGTCTCGCACGAAGTACCGCAGCAATTTCCTAATGTTGTAAATCTGCTCAACATTTGGCAATAAAAAAACCCTTCTGATTCCTTCTAAAAGGGTCATTTGAGAAACGTCATGGTTTGACAATTGAGCCCTAGATGTTACAGATTTCTACCACGCACATCTTAAACAAAATTTATACTCTACCTCCTTGGCATGCTGGCATGTGAATTTTGTGGTGGATTTTAACCCTTCCCACATTTCCGGTCCTGTTGTTAAGCTGAGCTAAGCTGCTTATCACTTTACTTAACAGAAAAACATGGAAGTGGTATTTAATTCATAAAAACACACCATATTTTTGATGTCAGTGACAGAAAAATTTAATTCAGTTCTTTGTAATCTGTGTCTGACAGACAACAAGAAGGAGCTGGAGACTCTAGCAAAGAATCCAGAGTATGAAAATGACAGCCTGTCAAAACTAAGAACTAGAATTCTGCAGGAGTTCAGCTCCCGGGCTGAAGCCAGAGGGATCATTTTCATCAAAACACGACGCAGCGCCATTGCTCTAAATCAGTGGATTCAGGAAAACCCCAAGTTTGCTGACATTGGAGTGAAATCAGCATATGTCATTGGAGGAGGAGACCAGAGTGTTGTTAAACCAATGACCTCGGTCAGTGCTACAGTTTTCTCTATTTTTCTGCACAATTATATGTGCCTTACACTTAACCTTCTCTTACGAATCTCTTTTAATCAGGCAGAGCAAAAGGATGTGTTGAAAAAATTTGGCAACGGTGATGTCAACCTGCTGATTGCTACCACAGTAGCCGAGGAAGGCTTGGACATACCAGCCTGCAATTTTGTTATCCGATATGGCCTTGTGACAAATGAGATCGCTATGATTCAGGTCAGTAATAATGAGCGATGAATGTGGTGTGTTTGAAATTTTATATCCAGTAATTGAAGGAATATTAGCCTGTGTAAAACATTAACGTGGTTGCCTACCCTTCACTCACAATTGCCTTTCTCAGGCCCAAGGCAGAGGAAGAGCTGAGGACAGCAGTTACACTCTAGTCGAGGTGAAGAACTCCGGGGTGACTGAAAAGGAGTGCGTCAATGAATACCGCAAGAACATGATGAACAAAGCCATTCAGAAAATTAAATCCTTAAATCAAGCAGCCTATGATAAAAGGGTATGTTTACTTCAAAACTTTTAGTCTCTGTTAAACTGAAAACCCACATTGCTTTGAGACTTTTTGTTTGTTCATCAGATCACTGAGTTTCAGATCCAAGCTATAATGGAAGAGAAAGTAAGAATGGCGAAGAAGAAGCAGAAGGACATAAAGAACGAGAGCCCATCTAATGTGAAGTTCAGCTGCCGAAGCTGCAGCGAGCCAGTCTGCACGGGTGAAGACATCCAGATCATCGAAAACATGCACAGAGTCAATGTAACGTCACAATTTAGGTACAGTTTACAATTCAGTTCTTAACCTTATTTATGTGTTGAACTGTATTCCACTCATGTAGTTGTGCTGTGATTATTATTAATTTTACTGCATCTTTTTACAGTAAACTTTACATTCAGAGAGAAAATACTACTCTTCAGGAGCGCCTTCTAGACTATGAGACCAACGGCTTCATTGCATGTAAAAACTGTGGACAGGTAGATTCATTTTAGGTTTTTCAGTTATTTGGAATTATTTTTGATAAAATTGTCTTGTGAATCTTAAAAAAATCTTCTTATTCATAATGTTCAATTAATTCATTTGCTTGCTTGCAAATGGCTAGACACAGCATTGCTGCACTAACAACGAGTAGTTTCAGCATATGCATATACCTAATACTTAAGCATAATTAGAAAAAAGTAGGACATTCATGACTCTTAGTCATAAGCAAAAAAACTAGTTCTTCAAAGAGAAATGCGAGTCTGTCATGTGACATAAGACTGACTGCAGCCCTTTAATTTGAGATCACGTTTCACCGCAAATTTAGATTACAGGACAAAATGGCACAAAAGTAAGCGTTTATTTAGTCTTGGTTAGGCCTGCATGGAGCAGAATAAAATACTCATTATATGTTGCGTTGTATTCTGTTACAGAGATGGGGTTCAATGATGATGTACAAGGGGATCGAGTGCCCCTGCCTTGATGTGAAAAACTTTGTGGTGAATTTAAATGGAAAGAAGATTAGCAAATGCACCAAATGGAATGAAGTCCCCATCAAGTTTCCTGCCTTCGACTATGCTGAACATGCATATAACATGACCATGTCAGATAACTCAGATGATGACGAAACAATGTGAATTACAACCATGTAGAATAACCAGCGATTGAGAAAGCCTTGATTTCTGTTGTGTTGCAGTATGTCCGACACAGGATTAATAACCTTATCAGACTAGTTAATGTTATGCCTCCTTTGAGTGTCTGATTGTTAAGTTCACTGGAGACATGAATGGTGATGGGACTGAAGTGTGTTTGTGAAGAATAAGTGCTAATGTTTTACATCATTTTACTGATTAAAGTATTATTGAATAGCACAAGTGGAAATGTGCAAGATTACAGAATAAGGATTTTACACTTCAGTTATGTTTACATGGGATACCATGCGTGGGGATTTACTGTTGAAATAACGTATAATCACAGTGTATTAATTTGTATGTAAGTGTTTGTCACTGGTATGAAATGAACTGGAAAAGCAAAAAAATAAAGTATATATATATATATTTTTCCCTTTCAAACTCTGGCTGTCTCATGAGATGGGAGTCACCGAGACTGCGATAGCCCCTCAGAGCCCACCTGTCACACACATGCACACAAACAGGTGCTGTTGATTTTCCATTAAATCCACAGGTTAGTGAGTCACTACGATTGAGACAGCACTGCTATTCTTAGAAGCCTCTTTTAAGCTTGTTTGCGCAAACAGATATATTACCTGTGTGATCACATTGTCTGGATCCACAAGCAGGAAGCTTGTTTGATCCAAAAGTTGTTTTTTTTAAAAACGGACTGCCCTTCTCATTTTTATCCCTTTTTTTTTCTTTTTTCCTCTTTATGGCTCATATTTTAATAATTAATCAACAACATTTTTTTAAAAATACAATTACTTCATTGTGTACCCCAAGTGAAAAGCCACTTAAACATTTATACTTTCACGTCATAGCTCATGTATATTGATTTAGGTGCATGACAAAACCAGTTTTTCCTGCTCTCTTGCTTTGTTGCGTGAACACATTACGCCCATAGTGAAAAAGCCACTTCCTAATACCAGCAACTTGTGCGCTCTTTCAAAGTTGGGCAGCAGACTTCGAGGAGGCATCTCTGTCGGCTGCTCTCAGAAATGCAGCGAGGAGAAAAGGGAACCTTTGACTAAAGCGGGACGGAGCTCCGTTTTCTCATGCGGCTGCATTAGTTTAAAGTTACCGTTGCGAACGTACGGTTAAGTTAACTAGGCTGCATGTTCCAAGAAGTGACTGTAAACTTCACATCAGCTGCCTTTGAGGATTATTAAAAAACCAAGAGCTCCACGGCGACTTCATCTGGACCATGGTCAGTAATCGATGTACCATTAGTACTGGGGGG
>VVHJ01036567.1:10934-32987 GCA_015107715.1 Tylochromis polylepis | reverse complement strand
ATTTTTTTGTTTTATTTTTATTGTTAAAAAAAAAAAAATCATTTTCTTTTTTTTTTTTTTTTTTTTTTTTACAGGCCTACATTTCAGACTTCAACATTTTTTTCAAATCCAATGTCAGTGCTGATGAAGTTGTGCAACTGACACACAATGGGAAAAAGAATGAGATCCTTAACGGTGTCCCTGACTGGGTGTATGAGGGTTAGTGACATTATTATTTCTTTTTCAAAAGCGTGCATCTGTATGGGTTACTATTTTTTTCCAATAATTTTAGAGGAGGTGTTTGCATCAAATGGGGCAGTGTGGTGGTCCTCGACTGGAAGGTTCTTGGCATATGCAGAGTTTAATGATACAGAAGTTCACAAAGTGGAGTTCTCTTGGTATGGATCTGAGCAATATCCTCAGACAGTGGCTGTTCCATACCCAAAGGTGGGATTGTATAACTTTCAAACACTAAATTATTAGCAACATATCAACTTCAATTTCAATTTAGTATTTTAAATTGCCAAAATTTATTTGTATATGTCAGATCTCTTGTTATTTATAATTATTTATCACAAATATTACATTTGTATTTGTATAGGCTGGATCACCCCTTACTAAGGTGAAACTTTTTGTTGCTGATACCACAAACCCATCACACCGCACACAGGTGTTTGCCCCCGCTTCTGTTTCTTCTGGGTCTGTATATAATTTAGCACATGTGCAATCATTTACCAGAAAATGCAATGCCTTCATGGTCTGTCTTATGTGAAAACCTTTTCTCCTTCTGTCGCATTTACACAGTGATCACATCTTGTGCTCGGTGACCTGGGTTACAGATGAACGCGTTGCGGTGCAGTGGCTCACAAGAAGACAGAATTATGTGGTTGTACAGATCTATGATTTTGATGGAAGTCGCTGGGCAGAAAAACAGGTAGCTCTAACTTCTCTGCTGAGGAAATCGTCATGATGACCATGCTCTGCTAATTAACTGCAATTGATGTCTTTACTATCTATAGAAATTCGAGCAAACAAGCAAGACTGGCTGGGTGGGCCATGTAAGTTTCCAAAAGATTACTGATATAGTTCTTTAAAACCTTACTTTGATGTATCACTATAACATATTACTTTTTTTTCCCCTTAGTACGTGCCCTTGCCTCTTTTCTTTGCTGAAGATAAGCTTAGTTTCTACAAAGTGATGAGTGACACTAATGGCTACAAACACATTCATTATGTGAAAGATGTAAGTGTTACCAATTTTCTTTATGCAGAATGTTTTGTACAGTCATTGCAATCATGTGTTTAGATTTTAGTGACTTACTAAAGGAAGGTCTTTAATTAAGGGCAAAGCAGCCCCTGTTACCTCTGGGAAGTGGGAAGTTATCTACATAAGCAAATTAACCAAAGATGCCATGTGAGTGATGAATTCATACGTTTATGGGAAAACTGCATAAATCTTAAAAATATAAGTAGAAATTTAAAGACCTGGCCTATGTGAAATTCCTTTCTACAGATATTTTGTAAGTAATGAGCATGGAGGAATACCTGTACAGAGAAACCTCTACAAGTAAGGAAATATTCTCACCTGTCCTCTTTTTTTTACCAGTTAAAATCTATATGTAAATAATTATATAGGTGACGAGCTGTTTTTTTCATCAGGGTTATGATTGGAAGCAGCCCTTCTGCCCCCCAGTGTCTCACCTGCAACCTGCATAAAGACAGGTGTCAGTACAACTCAGGTTACTTCAGCTTTGACGCCTCTTACTACCGAATGGACTGCTACGGTCAGTTACCCATTCACATTTTCTCTTACTGTAAGCAATAACTCACCGATTTGGGGTAGTGAACATCTGTAAACACTAATCCTTGCTGAAGTCATGCAGACGATTTGATGTGTAATCCACTTCTATTTGTGTGTATCCTGTTTTTGTTTTAACCAGGACCTGGATTCCCCCTGTACACACTCATGAACAGCAAGGGCTCAGGTGCAGATTCATATAACCCAAACACATTGTTAAATGACTCATTGCACTCACATGGTATACTATTAAAGGATAAGGCTACTGTTTTTGAAGGTGGTCAAATAGGAAGAGCTCATATAAATATTTCAACAGCATTTTCTTGCATTACTTATTCCTTCTGTCCATACATGCCATTCCTATTTTTGTGCTTCCAATGGAATTGATAAGGGATCAGATCTCAAGGTAAAGGCGAGGCTTTAATAGTCCAAAAGTTTAGACAGATTTTAAGTTTTTAAGATTGTATGTCTCTTTGTTTTTATCTGCATTTGAAAATGTTCAATAAAAACTAGTTAATTTGGTACTGAAAACACAAAGCTAATTTTTAAAGATAGCACTTTGATTTGTTATGTTGTACCACTGAAAGCTCATATAAACTTCACATTAACCTTAGGCTGCAATAAATCTGTAAATCAGCACTAGGTGATGTTTTGGTCTCATACAGCCAGTAGATCGAATACAGTGGTCCAAGTTCAAGTACTTTTGGCTGCTCTTTTACTTCCCAAGGGTTCATGGCAGTGGATGGATCCACATATTTGATTAGGCACAGATTTTACACCGGATTCCCTTCCTGACATAATCCTCCCATTTATCCAGTCTTGGGACCGGAACTGGGAGTACACTAGCTTACGAAACTCTGAGGGAGGGTTTGTGTCTGATCTCACTTTTGGGAAGCCGTTGAATGTGGTATTCATTGCACCATAAATGATATGATGACACATGAGTTTCTTTTAACTGTGAAGTTTAATTAATGTTGAATGTTTTTTGACACATTTTTTACATAAAGTTAGACTGAGAGTGGTTTGAATGCGTCACCTCAAGTGCAAAGTAGGGAAGGTAATTCATGAAGCTCCCAGAAAAAAAGAATAAACAGCAAATAAAAATGTTTCAGAGAAGTTAAGGTTCCTCAATAATGAACACTTTGAAATATGCACTTTTATGTTTGTTTTATGGACACAGCATTCCTGTTACTTTATTTATTTATTTTCAGAGCTTTCCGTTCTTCAAGACAATAAGGATCTGGAAAATATTTTGTCTGAATTCCAAATGCCAACAATGAAATATGGCACCTTAAAGATTGGAGGATTTGGTGAGAAAATGCAAAATGTTGAAAAATCCATCTCAGAAACTGTTGAAGACATATGGAAATACTCTGCTTTGTGTTTGAATGTATGTCTAATGTGCTCTTTTTCACACGAGCACACACAATGGATCTTAGTAACATTTTTTAAAGCAACATTTTCAGCATGGAAAATGGTGAATTACAACTAAGGTTGTATTTCTTGTTTTATGATTGTAAGTCAGTAAGTATATCAGCCCTTGTATGTGCTGAACAGATGTTTTGTAATGACATCCTCGTATGTGAAATATCCTTTTCCGTCTTCTTTCACAATTTCCTGTGTTTTTTCCAACAGATCTTTGGTACGAAATGATGTTACCACCCAATTTCAAGAATTCTAAAAAATATCCTCTTCTTATTGATGTGTGAGTGAGCAATATTCAAAAGTGCATGTGCCACCACTAACATTTACACAAGTAAATTTACTGTGTTGCTCTCCTTGTATAGTTATGGTGGCCCGTGCAGTCAGAGTGTGAACTATCGCTTCAAGCTGAACTGGGGCACGTACCTCTCCAGTTCACATGAGATCATCATTGCCAGCTTTGATGGAAGGGGAAGTGGTTACCAAGGGGATGAAATAATGCACTCAATCTATAGACGCCTGGGGACATTTGAAGTGGAAGATCAGATAACAGCTGTGAGGTAGGTCTGTCTAAATGTTCAGTCACCTCTGTGATAAGTGTTGTTCTTTAGCTGTTGTGTGAAGAAATTTCATGTTTTACACACATACAAAAGTCTTCATCTAGATAAATGCCTGGTGTAGTCTGGTTTAACAAATATGTTTTGCCCCAGATAATAACTGATCTCTGTGTTACAGGAAATTCATTGACATGGGCTTTATTGATAAAGACAGAATAGCAATATGGGGCTGGGTAAGCTGTATTTTGTCCTGCTTTTTCCTCTTTCTTTATAATCACTTTTCATATTCTCACTAATGCAATCTGTTCTGATCTTCAGTCATATGGTGGTTATGTTACTTCAATGGCCTTGGGTGCTGGAACTGGACTCTTTAAGTGTGGAATTGCAGTAGCCCCAGTAGCCAAGTGGGACTATTATGGTGGGTGAACATGCATACATAGCCTATCATATATACACTCACCCACCAGTTCATTAGGTACACCTTGCCAGGAGGAGGTTGAATCCCCTTTTGCTTTCAAAACTGCCTTCCTTTTTTGTGGCAAAGATTCAACAAGGTGCTGAAAACATTCCTCAGAGATTTTGGTCCATATTGACATGACAGCTTCACACAGCTGCTGCAGATTTGTTGGCATCCATGATGCAATTTGTTGGCATCTCCTGTTCCACCACATCTCAAAGCCATCAGAAGATGGGTACACTGTGAACATGGTCACCAACCATACTCAGGCAGGCAGTGGAATTTAAATAATTCCCAATTGGTACTAAGAAGCCCAAAGTATACCAAGAAAATATTTCCACACCATTACACTACCACCATCAGCCTGAGCTGTTGATGCAAGGCAGGATCCAACTATGCTGCATCAAACTCTGACCCTATGTCACAGCAGAAATCATGACTCATCAGACCAAGCAGCATTTTCTTCTGTTGTCTACTTTTGCTGAGCCTATGTGAATTGTAGCCTCAGCTAACAGAAGTGGTACTCATTGTAGTCTTCTGCTACTGTAGCCCATTTGCTTCAAGATTTGATGTGTTGTAAATTCAGAGATGCTCTTCTGTATATGTTTGTGGTAACAAGTGGTTATTTTGAAGCAGATTCTCATCAGATCTCAACAAGGCATCCATAATGCATTTTTTACCCCAAAAACTGCTGCTCACTGGATATTTTCTTTTTCAGACAATGCTCTATAAACCCTAGAGATGGCTGTATGAGAAAATCCCAGTAGATCAACAGTTTCTGAAACACTCAGACCAGACTGTATGGCACCAACAACCACACCATGTTCAAAATCACTTTTGTTTTCCATGAATTTGTTGTCTTAACAATGTCTGCATGCCTAAATGCATGTAGCTGGGTTTAACCCAGGTTTGTAGAATAGTGCTTTCTCAACATTCTCCATCATGCACCAGATGATGCAGTCTGCAACTTTATTGCTATTATTGAACCCTGAGCTTCTGGCCTCAAGCAGAGATAAAAACTTGGCTGGTGATTACACCTCTTTGTAACTCTACACTAGTAATTTTGTCACATTCAGCCTTGAAAGTTGATGGAGTTCACCTTTAAGATTTCTTATAGCTTGTAATCATTCAATCTAAATTTTTCTTTCCCTATGTTAAATAATCATGATTTATTTTTGGGTTTCCATTGTATGCACTTTTGTGGTGTTAACTGAGTTTTCTTTCACAGATGCAGTTTACACTGAACGCTACATGGGCAAGCCAAACGAGAATTCCGACTCGTACAAAGTAAATATCATTCAGATTAGCTGTGTGGTGAAGTAAAGGTACATTTCTGACTTGAGAGGCCTCTTGTAATTCTTTTATTTTCTAGAACTCCACAGTGATCTCCAGAGCAAAGAACTTCAAAACTGTCCAATATCTCTTGGTCCATGGCACAGCAGATGGTACGTTCTGTTATTTCTTTCAGTCATTTCTATTTCTGATAAGACCTGAACATGTGGTAGCCCGTTTTCTCAGCGGCGTTCCAGGTAACACAGTAAGCCATGCACAAATAGACTCTGTTTGCCTTGATAGAAACTTGAGCTCTCAGTCACGTAGTAAAAGCTCTGTCTTTCCCGTAGACAATGTCCATTTCCAGCAGGCTGCACAAATCTCCAAAGCTCTGGTCGATGCGCAAGTGGACTTCGAGGTGATGGTAAATATTGGCTTAGGGAAGTGAGGCCAATATTGGCAATGATGTTGTTGATGTAATGAAGATTTCAAATGGAAAAAAAACATGTTCTATTATAAGCTAAATTAAATCTAAAATAAGTGTGTTTTAAAATGTGCATGATGTTACCTGGAATTCATTTATAGTCTATGCACTAATCATATTCTGGTATTGCTTTCAGTGGTACACTGACAAGGACCATAGTCTCAGTGGATCAGCCTATCGTCATATATACAGGCACATGAGTCACTTCCTGCAGAAATGCCTCCTTAGTCCCAAACAGATGTGAAGGATGTAACAGCATTTGTAGACAACAGTTGTTAAAACAGTTTCTTTTTCTAATGCATTTCTAATGTGCTTTTTTTTTTTTTAAATTGTGTTGATATTCTGAAAATCAGGTTGAACTAATGCAACAAATGTTAGATTGCTCATTTAAATGAGCATTCGTATGTTACGTGGAATTTTTCCAAAACATGTGATATGCAAAGATACAAGTCTTAGCATGCATTTATAGTTTAAAAGATTTTGTGTATGTGTGTGCGTGCGTGTGTGTGTTTGTGTGTGTGTGTGTGTGTGTGAGTGATTATCATAGCATACAGTAACTATAATGCATTGCACTGATTTGTTGCAAAGTGGTTGCAAACTCATTTGTGTCATAAGAATATTCTGATAAAGTCCAAATAAACATTTTTCGACATTTAAATGATTCATTGTTTTTCTTTATATAAATGGTTCTTTTATTAGGCCAAAAGAATATTACTGATGTCCTTACTGTTCAAACATGCAAATTAAAATTATAATAAAAACACCCAGTACTAGCAATATAAAACACTAATGCAGTGGTTCCCAAAGTGGGGGGCGCGCCCCCTGGGGGGGGCGGGGTCGCAGAGCCATTGCAGGGGGGCGGTATGAATAAAAAAAAAAAAAATGCTTGGACACTGCTAGCATAATGGACAGGTTTTTGATGGGGCTCCCACACAAACGCAAAGCAGAAGATGAGGCATCGCCAAATATGCTTCTAAACCAACTTCCTTCCAAGCCAAAGACTTTAAAATATGATGAAGCATATCTCGCCTTTGGCTTCACCTGCACAACAGTGGTGCCAAGGTAGGTATCCCCGACAGAATTTGTTTCCCCTGCGTTGGGAGCACGCGCTGGGCTGTCCAAATCACAGACAAACAGTATCCCACAGCTGTTTGTTTTTAAATCCATTTTGCACAGAGAGGCATTTTTTGAAAAATGTATTGATAGTAATGTTGAATATTCTTACACAGTGAAAAAAAAAACCAACAACATGTAAAGTAATTACGTGTTTGTTTTGTTTTTCCGTTATTTCAAAGAGGTAGTAGTTTATTTTATTGCTACCTGTAATTTATTGCAGTTTATTTTTATTTGTTTAATTGTTTACAAAAGGTTTGAAGTGTGAAATAAACTGCAATGGAGTTTGAAAACAAGGAGGAGGATGTGTTTGTGGGGGGGGGTTCTTGTAAAAACAAAGGGAGGCCTAGAAAAAAAAAGTTTGGGAGCCACTGCACTAATGTGTGCTTTGAATTAAGTTTTATTATACAAATTATGTAAATTATAAGCAATATACAAGAATAACAGGAAACATTATATATCCAAAATGGCCAGCTGAGATGAATTCAATCAAACACTTATATGGGCATGGATTTATTTGTCAGGGCAGAGGTCATGTTTGATTTGGACTAAATAAAGCAGCAGATTTCACCACCCAGCTGTTATTTTTTTAAAAACCAAAGTCAAATATATTCAGGGGAACAAGGCGGAAGCTGACTAATGGACTGAAAATAACAGGTGATATGCTAAGGTTTCTGTGACGGTGAAGTCACCAGGGAGAGTGCTCCTCAACTCCCCTATATAAGCACTGAGCAGATCAAGAGGGGACCATGAAACAGCTTCAGAAGCCAGAGAGAAGAAGAGCACCATTTATTACAAACTGCGATCCCTCTCTCAAACGCTCAGCAGAAAGAAGCACAGGTGAGAAGTTTTTGAAGCTCTATCTAAATTTAGAATATATTTTTCAAATTTTATTAAATGGATATTTACAGTCACTTTTTCCATGTATTTCTTTTTGTATTTTTTCAGAGGCTCAAACAATGAATAGTGCTCACTCTTTAGCCGGACTCCTGCTTCTCATCATCATTCAAAGCAGCTGGCAGGTTCCTGACCAGGACACAGACCAACACTCTATGTAAGACCAAATTTCAGTCATTTTACGTGGCCCTCAAATATTATCATTATTATCATTATTATTATTATCATCATCATCATTATTATTATTATTACGATTAGTCTCATGTGCTGCATTCATGGAGCAGCTGTTGGCATAATGGAAAAAGTGATCCACGGTGTTGATAGCCCTTTTGTAATTTATAAAGTGGAATTTAAATTAGAATTTGATTAACACGCTCATTAACTAATAATAAATAATTATAAATCAATGTTTTTTGCTTGAATCTGAATTTTTAATTTGTATAATGCTAAACAATGTTAAGTTGTTATTAGATATAGATATATGCTAGCATTGTTGACTGAGGTATTATCAAAAATTCAGGTTCATAAGCAGCGTAACTCTAACTCCAGATTTCTGAGTAGTATGAAGTATACCTGGAATATATGAGGAGTCATGGACAGATGAGAAGAATGATGCAGAAGAAAGAGTTAACTTGTAAGAAGCAGAGGACTCCAGGCTATGGCAATGGTGAGCGTACGTCAACTCTGTTCGTAATGCATCACTTTTTTAGGCTGTTGACTGAAAACTCCATCCTCAACGAACCCATTGAGATCCAAAACATGAAGAGACATTCAGAGGGAACATTTTCCAATGACTACAGCAAATACCTGGAGACAAGAAGAGCACAAGACTTTGTCCAGTGGCTGAAGAACTCAAAAAGGAATGGGTGAGTGTCACAGGTTTTTTGTTTTTTTTTAAGTCACAAATTTGTAAGTTTGTGCCTTTAAATTTGTAAAAGACTTGTTTTGTGAAAGACAATCTAAAGTCTAAATATAATTAATTCGTTCTGTAGATTGCTTTATGTCTCTAGTTTCCGTTTGTGGATTTTAAACTAAATCAAAATGATCCCAAATCATGTTCAGTGTACCCATGTGGATTTGGTGGTTTTTGGTCTGTTGCACCACAGTTACATATGCAGCTGTTGTGACTTCTTCACAGGAGACGCCATGCAGACGGCACCTACACCAGCGATGTGAGTTCCTACCTGCAAGATCAGGCAGCCAAGGAGTTCGTGTCCTGGCTGAAGACTGGCCGAGGGAGAAGAGATTGAAGAGATCCAGCTTTTGCCATTTCCAAAAATAATGCAACCATTCTCACTGACTCTGTGCCATTATATGTTTCGCAATCTGTACTAGACTTTTTTCTTGGTAAGATATTAAATGCCCCTCACAAGAAGCCCTGTTGGCCTTAAACTGTTAAAGGAAATTTTAAAATGCAAAACCTTGTGAAATGTGTCAGATGTCTGATCAAGCCTTCACGACATGATTTATTTTTTTCACATTTTACTTTTTTTCCCTCTTTTTTAAAATCACATTATTGGTTTGAACTTCAAGTTTAATAATTACATCTGTCAACAGTCTAATACTTTTTTCTTATTATTCAGAAAAAAATACATTTAGTTTTCAATAAAGAAATATGTACAATCCATGGCTTCCTTTTCTAAGTAATTAAATCCAATAAGGTGGTTTAACAACTCTTAGCATGAGGTCTACAAGTCAGAGAATATATGAAAACCATGATTTAGACAAAAGATACACTCATTAATGGTCATCATGAACAGAAGAAAAGTAGAGTGGTCATTTGAGTCAATATTAGTTTTAAAAGCACCTTTTTTATGCGGCTGACTAGTAAATCGGTTATATGTAAGCACGACATAACATTTTGGTCCAGTAATATAGTCACTGGCTAAAAAAAATGTGATTTGACAGTTTGCACCACTGTCCCGTTCCCTTAATCCTTGTGTTTTTGGAGGTAGAGGAAAAATCAATGAACACATTACTCCACAGGGAGAAATAAGCTGTGGTATTTTTACCAGGTAATATGATGATATGTCACCTGTCAGCTGTTCACTGGAGGAGGATTTTCAAGCAATGCTCAGACTGCACACCAAAGGATGGTTATGCTAAATGAAAGAAAACCATGTCAATCACATAAGTACCTCGTTGGGAGAAATGACTGGGTCGACACTCTTGAGTTCCTCCTGGCAGTGAGACAAAACAGTAATTTGCATGAGCCAACAGCTTGACACGCTTTTGGATAGGCCACCTCTCTAAGCTGTCATCTGTAGCACATCAAACCATCTGTTGATTACAGTAATCCTCAGCCCATTCCAGTTTACTTGTGAGCCAAAATTTGTGAAGGTTAAAAATGGGCAAATGTTTTCAGCATCACTGACAAAGGATATGTCTGCCCTATCCTTGAAAACCTACACAGGTTTTTATGTTTTTATCTTCTATGTTAAGCACATTGTTAAGCGCATTGTGTTAGTATACAACAAAATGCATTGTTTAACATATATATAATCAAATGTGCTATATAAGTAAAATTGTCATTGGCATTTCAAATGAAAGCATTATGTGCAGCAAACTAATATTATCTATCTACTCTCTAACATCTTGTTAAATCAAGATATACTATATATGTAAGGTTTTGAGTGTGTGTATGTATGGATATATGTGTATGTTTGTGTCTGTATACATGTACAGTAGACATCAATATATGTGTAAATGTGTATATATATTTGTATGTATGGATGTAAACAGACATTTTATTTTATTCCATAATATTACCTCATGCATTTTAGTAATATGCTTTATTAATATACTCTAGATCCTCCTGTGAACCAAGGAAAAAAGAATCTTTCCATTGAACTTTTTTGGTGATTTCCTTCCTCTTTAGAGATAAAAGAGGCCACCCAAACACATAAGACATCAATAATAAGCCCAGGATGTCCTGTATTTAATACAGGACTTACTAGGGTAGCTCAAATAGATATAGACCAAAAACAAATAAAGCCCATTACAGAGGACATAAATGAATAGGGTGGTTCTCAGGAGGATATATCTGTTATAACAATATTAGTCCTCACAAGAATATATTGGCATATGCCCACAAAATACACCCCACAATATATATATATACATACGGTCATGGCCAAAATTATCGGCATCCCTGGAATTTTTCAAGAAAATGCACCATTTCTCCCAGAAAATTGTTACAATAACAAATGTTTTGGTATACACATGTTCATTTCCTTTATGTGCAGTGGCTCAACACAAAAACTGAGGAAAAAAAGCCAAATTTACAGTGTTTCACACAAAATTTCAAAAATGAGCTGGACAAAATTATTTGCACCTTTTTAAAACTGTGGGTAAATTGTTTTATGTCAAGCATACGATCCTCGTTTGAACTCACCTGTGGCAAGAAACAGGTGCTGGCAATATAGCAATCACACCTGAAGCCAGTTAAAATGGAGAAAAGGTCACTCAGCCTTTCTGTGGTGCCACACTAAGCATGGAGAACAGAAAGAAGAGAAGAGAATTGTCCGAGGACTTGAGAACAAAAAATGTAGAAAAATATCAACAATCTCAAGGCTACAAGTCCATCTCCAGAGATCTTCGTGTTCCTTTGTCCATTGTGCGCAACATAATCACGACGTTCACAACACATGGCACTGTAGCTAATCTCCCTGGATGTGAGCGGAAGAGAAAAATTGATAAAAGGCTGCAACAAAGGATAGTCTGAATGGTGGATAACTTCCAAACAAATTCAAGCTGTTCTGCAGACTCAGGGTGTAACAGTGTCAGCTCGAACTATCGATCAATTCCAGCAGGACAATGAAACCAAACATACCTCTAAAAGCACCCAGAAATGGTAGAAGACAAAGCGCTGGAGAGTTCTAAAGTGGCCAGCAATAAGTCCGAATCTAAATCCGACTGAACACTTATGGAGAGATCTCAAAATTGTTGTTGGGAGAAGGTGCCCTTCAAATCTCAGAGACCTTGAGCAGTTTGCAAAAAGAAGAGTGGTCGAAAATTCCAGTGTAGACGTGTAACAAGCTTGTTGACGGTTGTAGAAAGTGACTGATTGCAGTTATTTTTTCCAAAGGGTGTGAAACCAAATATTAAGTTGAGAGTGACAATAATTTTTATCCAGCCCAGTTTTTGAGTTTTGTGTGAAACACTGTCAAATTTGGCTTTTTCTTCTGGGGTTTTTTTGTATTTTTTTTTATCCACTGCACATAACGGAAATAAACATGTGTATACCAAAATAGACCCCAGGTGCAGGTGTAACAATTTTCTGGGAGAAATTGTGCATTTTCTGGAAAAATTCCAGGGGTGCCAGTAATTTCGGCCATGACTCTCTCTCGCTCTCTCCCTATATATATAGAAAAAGACACCTATGCCCTGCCCATGATCAGGTACCCTGCTGGGATAATAAGCTGATCAAAGGAGGAGATAGAAGCCACTCACATCAAGACCAGGAAGCTCCTGACCATGCATGGAGGGTTTCACCCCAAGTCCAGCACCCTGAGGCTGTATGCTAAGTGGAAGGAAGGAGGCCAGGGACTGGTGAGTGTCAGTGTCAGCACCACAGTCCAGGATGAGACAACAAACATCCACAAATACATCAGAAAGATGGCTCCAACCGACTGTGCTCAGTAAATACCTCAGACAGCAGAAACCCAAGAAAGAGGAGGAAGAGGAGGAACCATCATAGAAGGACAGGCCCTGCACGGTATGTACCACCAGCAGATAGAGGAAGTGGCTGACATCCAGAAGTCCTACCAGTGGCTGGACAAAGCTTGACTGAAAGACAGCACAGAGCCACTAATCATGGCAGCACAAGATCCATAGAGGCTGGGGTCTACCACACCAGGCAAGACCCCAGGTCCAGGCTGTGTAAAGATGCCCCTGAGACAATCCAGCACATAACAGCAGGGTGCAAGATGCCAGCAGGCAGGGCATACATGGAACGCCATAACCAAGTGGCCGGCATAGTATACAGAAACATCTGTGCCGAGTATGGCCTGGAAGTCCCGAGGTTACAATAGGAGACGCCCCTAGGGTGGTGGAGAATGACCGGGCTAAGATCAACAAGGTCCATGTCAGGTGTTGAGGAACCAGGGTACCCTGATGAGAAGTGGGCTACTGGAGCAAGCATAGGTGGGCAAGAGACGAATATATATATTGTTAGCTGTACATGAACAATATGTGTTGCTTATGTACATCTAATAATACTAATAATTCATTAATTATAATATTATTATTTACAGTCATCTAGTTATAGCTTGATGTTACGATTCCAGGAGTTATGTTGTCTGGGACAATTTGCCCCTGGTAGGATCTCCCAAGGGAAGTTGGTCCTAGGTAAACAGCCAGACTAAGTGCAATTCACAAAACCTTTATGGAAAAGTCAACTGACCATGTTACCTCACCTAGACTGAGGTTACCGGGCCTCCACCCTGAAGCCAGGTCTCGGGGAGAGGCTCAGCAAGCATCTCATGGTTGAGTCTTAGCCCATGGGGCATGACGGGGTTCAGCCAAAATGAGCTATATGGGATAGACTTCCTGGGATTAGAAGAAAGAGAGAGCATTTTTCCATATTGGCATCGCTTGAATGGTTCACTGTTAAATCCAGAATCAAATTTAAAATCCTTATTGTAACATACAAGGTCTTTAATGATCAGGCCCCATCTTATCTTAAAGACCTCATGGTACTAAATCACCCCAATGGAGCTGTTCGATTTCAGACTGCTGGTTTATTTGTGGTTGCTAGGGTATTTAAATTCTGGTGTATCTACCATATTTTTAGGTTAATATAATTACATTGTAATTACAGATAAAATTCTATTTAAATCTAGAAAAATGAAAACTCTAGTCACCGGCCATATTATAAAATGCTACCAATGTTCTCAAAATTTCAAATTCTAAAATTCACTCGAAGCTTTTGCAGTTATTCAGTGTTTAATGCATCAAGTTTTGCTAAACTCGGGTAAATCAAAAATGATAACGAGAGAAACAGAATTGTTGATTTGCTTGAAAAAAATTAATTTGAGCATAAGTTTGACTTTGACGAGATAAACAAGAATGCTTACAGAAATTTATTAAGTGTAGCACACTGACAAGTTATACATAAAGTTATTATTTGATTTTAAAAATCAAGTAATCCCCAATTCTTCATTGAAATGTTAGAGTGTAACAGTAGATGGTTAGATGCCTTTAAAATTCATGATTCAGAAAACTTTATACAACCATTAAACACAGGATACTTTGAGTATAGTTTACAGTTACAATAAAAACAATATGCACACACACACACACACACTCCAGAAAGCAAAATACTTTAAGTCTTTGTTAGACTACCATGTATTTTGTAGCAAACACAAAACAAATATAAAATAAATACCATAAAATAAATGACAATATAAATATAGCTAAATAATTTCTCATACAAATTATTACCGTTTTGGTAGAAAGAGCTATTGCATTTGGTTCCACAGAATTAAAATCATTACATAAAATTCAAAATGGTCCCATTCCAAAAACAGCAGAAATGTACGTTCCTGTGGTTTACATTCAGTAAATCCAAACAGTATATAGACTTTGACATTAACAACAAGAGAAAATTAGCTTGCAGGTTCTATTAGTTCATAATGACTGGGACACATCAGATAAAGCAGCTTTTTACTTACAGAGATTTGCAAAACTAAACTTGAAGGATTGATGATATGAAGCACACAATGTAGATTTGTTTGAATACACAGAAGGAACAATGACAAAGACTCAGGATGCTGTCCACACTGACTTCCATCTTCTCCAGCTTTTATTTCTTCTTGTGGAGAAATGCTGAGAGCATCAGAATCAAAAGAGAAAAGACATAAAAATTTGTAAAAGTAGTATATATGTAAACATAATCATCTTTAAATGAACAGCTTACCTAAAATGATTTTGCATATTCCTTTTCTCTGACTCATGGTGTTATTTATCCATCTAAATATTAGTGATGCGATTCACCTTTTGCCTTTCTGACTTTTCTTGAATATGATAAAATAAATGGCACTAGTCTCATGGAGCTACAAGAACAAAAATAAATAAATAAAAACACTAGCAGTATCTCCAGAAAAGATTTTCCTACTACTTGCTCAAAAAATATCCACAGATCTTATTGTCAGTAGATTCATGTAAGAAATCATTTCTTTCTACTGTCTGACACTCCACTCCACCTAACCAACATCAGGTCTCTTTGGCGTTGACAGTTTTGCCCACACTGAGCTCATATTGTCTAATGAGGTGAGGAACAATCATGTAAGGGTCAAAAAATTTCCAACTTGATGGTCTTTTTGCATAAAAGTCCTGAGGTGCCCCAGATCCATATACAATTTTTTGTTTGTTTGTTTGTTTGTTTTTGTGACACAAAATAGTCAACTGTCATTCACAATGTCTGGCGCCCTCTGTCATCCACAACAGGCCATGATATTGTGTTAACCTTGGGCAAAATTAATGAAAAATAAGAGTATGCAAAGTAAAGGAACCTCAAAGGATTGTGGGTAAGCAGCTATAAGAGGTGGTTATGACTCAGGACGTAGAGTGGGTCGACTTTTAATCAGAGGTTGATAGTTAGATCCCTGGATCCTCCAGTCTGCATGGACGAGTTACTAAAACCTGAGTCATCCCTAAACCATTCATCAGAGTGTGACTATATGTGAGTCATTGGGTAAATGAGGCTTGCAATAAAAAGCATTAAGAGTGCTCAATTAGAGTATAGAAATGTTATGTAAGTACCAGTCCAGCCCACTTACCCTTAAGAAAACCACTTAACAATAAACTTAATCAGAAAGAAATGCTTCATTTGCTAGAAACACTGGAGCAATGAACAAAAGGTCATGTGGTTACAGAGTGATTAGTGCATCAAAGTAAAAAGAGAGGTGGGTAAAGTGATGCACCCATCATGCCTAGTGTACGCGACAAAAGCCTGTGGGTCATTGTTATGATCTGGTCTAGGTGAGGTCAGCTAATTATGTGAATTCCCCAATGGCATGGGCATATTCTAAGATGACACTGAGAGTGAAAACCAGAGTGAAAGAGTGTTCAGAGAGCTTGAGACGCCATTTTCACATATGGACTGGCCACCACAGAGTCCAGACCTTAATGCCATTGAGAATCATTTGGGATTTGCAAGAAGAGACTTTATGCAGCACTCTGACTTCCATCATCAATATGAGATCTTGGTGATAAATTAATGCAACTCTGAACAGAAACAAATGTCGTGAAATTGCATAAGCTTATCAAAACAACGCCAGAGTGAAAGGCAGTCCAACAAAATATTAGTGTGTGAGTTTTTTTTGTTTGTTTTTTTTAAGCCTGACAACATATATTGCAAAATTACTGTATTAAATCTTAAAATCCTGAAACATAAATTAATCAATGTTCAATTTGGAATAAAAATTCAGAATAAAAAGTATTGCCATCACTGTCAGTGTAAAGGGGGGTGGGATCATAGTATTAAGGGTGTAGAATCAAATAAGTCTAAACTTCATCTTATTCCTTTTGAGCATCTAAACTGTGCCATGTACAGAAATATTCTTGTACATGTACAAAATAAGCAGTCAATGCAAAACTAACTGTAAGCTCTAACGAGTTTACTGTATGTATGCATGTTCCCTATCTCCACCTAAACGAGTGTACCAATCTTGGTGAAACTTTGCATGAAAATTGTCAAGGGCGCTGTGAGTGTCAACATCTATGTGGCCTATACGATGTAATGTATCATAGGATCATACTATAATAATAATTGTAGCATATGTATATGTGTATATGTGTATGCATGTACAACTAGTTCCTGCACTAGATTTACTAGTATGTAATAGAGCAAATATTCTTACCATATTGTTTTCTTTCTAAAGTATCTCAACCACTGGCATTCCAAGTATTTCCAAAAGAACCTTTTGACATTTCATCTGTGATGTTGATGATGGGTATTCCTCTAAAAAATACAACACACAAATTCACTTATATATTCCATATGAATGTCAACATTTACAAAAGCATTTAAACGCTGCCCCTAAGACTTACTTATACCCTTCTAATGGCACTTGCTCTACTCCGTCATCTTCTGCCAATATACTCTGCTCCTCCTCCTCCTGAAGGTTGAATAAATAATAGCAACTCATTTTAGATCCATATAAATAGTAACAAGTGGAGATAAATTACCTGAATGTCAGGAGTGGGACCACGCCTCCAAACACGCCCCTTCTGGGTTCTATATATGACCCCCCCCGTTCTACAAGCTGTTCGTTCTCGTGCCCCACCCTCCCTCCCCTTTTCAATTCCTTCACTTCTTCACTTCATATTAGTACCTGGGGATCTGCCAGGCCCGAGAGCCGCCGCCAGTCCCCATCGAGGCCTTCCCTAAACCGCAGCTCAATTCTTGATTAAGCCATTCTCCTTTATCTACTAAAAAACGCTGCCCAACCTAAAATGAGGACGTGGGCCCAGCTAGTGAAAACATTAGTACATTGTAATTTGTTTAGGAAGGAGAGAAAAAACACCTCTTCAGCATCCTCAAGCTTCTTCTTCTTGCTTTCTGGCATGAGGTCATCCAACCAGCTTAGCTCTCTCTTGGTGAAGATACAGTCCATCAATTTCCTGATAAATACCAAAGCCAACACCTACAGAAGTGTCACAGAAGAACAAACAGATGACTCAAGAAACCACTTCAATAAGGAAGGACACTGTTCTGAGGAGCTAGATCTATTTATTTTAATCTGAAGCAAAGTATGTAAGAAAATTAACATATACAGTATTTTTGATGCATGATCTGATATCCTTGTATTGGTGTTCCTACATCATCATAACAATGTTGGCACAGAATCAACAATGAAACTGACCAGTCCCACTGTCTGAGCTTTTAATAGCATTAGCCAAGAATTTAGCTAATGCTATTAAAAGCTATTACAAGCAAACTGACATGAGTAACTTAAATTTGGCGTATATTTGTTATATTGGATAAATTAATAAAGAAAACATCTGAAACGCTTACGCTTTGTTCCAGAAGAGTTATATATCAACAAATGCATTTTTTTCTTTTTCCCTCCATTTTCCAAAACCGTGACATCACAACAGCATGACTGGTTAATAGCAATGCTGAACCTGAACCAACTTTATTATGATGATGCAGGAACAACATCAACGCAGGGATATCAGATACGTCATCGTAGATCATTTTTGACCATGTGCATCAATGCTTTCACGTGCTCTTTTTCCCTTTCTGGTTTTCCTAAAGGTTGTAGCACCAACAAATAAATTTGAGTGTGAGTAAAATGTGCTGTTTACTGACCATCATAGGAAACACAATGGCAGCCCTGGATGTCTTGATGATCCACAGAAGAACCAAACAGCTGAGCTGGATGATGGTGAAGAGGTGCACCTTCCTCAGGGGTACATGTCGTAGGTAGATGAAATCTGGCTGGTGCTTAGCTGGCATACCGAACAATCTGAGACGATCAAAAAACTGCAAAGGAAAAGTTAATTATTCTTATTTACTACACTTATTTACTTCTTGATTAATAAAATAGTCCAAATGTGAGCATTATTACTATAAAATCACAACACCTGGCAGGTTAAAGGGTTTTTAAAGATTAATTAAAGATTAATCCCTCTCTGTAGCTCTGAGAAACCTTTTGCCATCTCGTGATTTTGGTTTTAAAGTTGGACCTTTCAGCCCAGAGGCCATAGGCAGTTGTTTTAACCCTGATTAAACATACAATTTCCCCCTTTGCCATTAAGGAGCTTTAAGGTTATATTAATCTTCTTGAGAGCTACTGAGAGCATCAGCTGTTCCAAGTTTGTATTAAATCTTTATAATGCCTATACTTAGAAAATCAGAGCAAGGTTTAGATGCACAGTATAAGTTTGTAATGACCAACCTATAGATAAAACACTGCTTTATTATTTTTTTAGGTCAAACAAATAAGCTTATATAAACCAAAAATAAATTGCCTTTTAAGTATCAAAAGCCAAGCAGACTAGACTCCTGAGAAGCTGGTGCACAAAGTCTAACACTAAGGGAAGTAAAAGTTGCTCTGTGAATGTGTAGCAACAATAAGTCAGACCACTGAAGAGAAGTTTAAAAAGGGAACTGTTAAAAATAGTGAAAATAAGCACTATTTTAGTGTGTTCCCATCAATTTAAGATGGGAACACGCAAGAGACCAATTAACTCTTCTTATCTGGGCAGCCAGACAATATGGAGGCGATCCCCTATGATGGCTAAGGAAGAATGTAAAGCCTACACAGATTATCCTATAGGAAAAATAACACATGTTATTTTCTCACATGCATAATTTTAGCAAATAAATTACATATTACTGTGAAACTCCAATACATTTTACCTGAATGCCTCTGAGAGAAGATGCTCCCATATAAAGGAATACTCCATACAACACAGGCATGGGTATGAACTGAAAAACAACAACAGAGAAATATATTTCATACAGTTCCTGAGGGATACTTGGCAACATTAAGTATAAACATAAAAACCTGCGTATGTTTATAAGGCTTTAAGATGGTAAAAATAGCAAATAAAACAAACAAACAAAAAAAACAGCTATTAACTGTAAGCATCTTTGTAATTCAAGTCACATTTAATAATACTGGGATCATAACTGCAGAATGAGTTAAAATGAGTGCCTCACCTTGAGCACTGATGTCATGAAGACTGAGCACCCCATAAGAGCGAAGATCATGAGCCCAGTAAAGCGTTGCTCTCTGATACCAAGGAACTTGGGCTGCTCCCCGGGAGCTGAGCACTCTGATTCAAGTTTCAGGCTGTTGACGTGGGTGATGGAGAGGACGGTGGCTGCTACAAACCATGGCAACCCCATCAAAGAGCAAACACCTAGCATTACCCCAACCATGAACAGATCTAGATGATATCCACAGCCTTTCTAGAGAGGGGAGATACCAGTTAATAAAGATGAAGTTAAGCTGTTTTGATGCAGTTCAGCAAGATATTACGCAGGTGATTTGCAGTCTGAAGGAAAGCAGGAAAGTACCTTGAGTTTGTGTTCCTTTCTGTTGATTATGACAGCCGTAATCTGCTGGTCCATGAAGATAAGGATAGTACAAAGCATAGCTGGCACCACCGTTATGACTGCTGTCCACCAGGGATTAGGCCCCAGTGGGGTGATGAACCAACCTCTATCATCTCTTGTCGGCTAATGGGAAAACATTGCATTTGGTTAGGCAATTATCTTAAAATAGCATTCACATGCCATTTAGTTATTCTCATTATACAAATGTCAAGAGTAATTTTAAAGGAATTCTCAGAGCAAGTGATGGGGAGTCATAATCTCCCATCTCTGTCCTCTTTTATTTGAATGTGCATTCCCCTATCCCTTAAAAGTACCTTAGATGGGTATCTTCTTCTTGCCAGTAAGGGCAGCAACTTATGCAAACCCAATTCTGAAAAAGTTGGGATGCTGTGTAAAATGCAAATAAAAACAGAACAGAATGATTTGTAAATCTCATAAACCCTTATTTCATTCACAATAGAACATATAAAACATATCTAATGTTTAAACTGAGCAAATATTAGCTCATTCTGAACTTGGGACAGGACCATGTTTATCAATGTGTAGGATCCCCTCTTTTTTAACTTCAGTAAGCATCTGGGAACTGAGGAGACCAGCTGCTGGATTTTTTGGTGAATGACTGTTCCCCCATTCTAGTCAGATATAGATGTCTAGCTCCTCAACAGTCCTGGATCTTCTTTGTCATAATTTTGCTTCATTATTTGTTTGTTTCATTTGTTTCATGCTCCAAATGTTTTCAGATGGTGAAAGGTCTGGATTGCAGACAGGCCAGTTCAGCACCCAGACTCGTCTACTGTGAAGCCATGCTGTTGTAATACTCGAGTATGGACTTTAGCATTGTTTTGCTGAGATAATGTCTTCCCTGAAAAAGATGTCTTCTAGATGGGCACATATGTTGCTACAAAACCTGTATACACTTTTCACTACTGATGATGCTTTTCCACAGGTGGAAGCTGCCATTTCCATAGGTCCCAATGCTCCCCCGTACCATCAGAGATGCAGGATTTTGGAACTGAGCACCGATAATAAGCTAGATGGTCCCTCTCCTCTTTAGTCTGCAGGATGCAGGGTCCATGTTTTCCAAAGATAATATTGATTTTCAGCCTTGACATGATTTTTCAAGATTCCCAGACTCTTTTCATGATGTTATGTACTGTAGGTGTTGAAATATTCAATGCCTTCACAATTTTAAGTTGAGAAATATTATTCTGAAACTGTTCCATAAGTTGTAGACAGCTTGTTGGAGAATGGTGAAACTCTGCCTGGCTACATTGCTTTTTTTTTGTTGTTCCTCAAGTCATTTTGCTTTAGTACGGCTTGAAGCCTTTTGTTGCCCCCGCTGCAACTTTTTTCGAGATGTGTTTCACAATTTACACATTTGATGTGTTTTCTTTTCTCTGTTGTTAATGAAATACGGGTTTATGAGATTTGCAAATAGTTGCATTCTGTGTCCAAACATTTTCAGAACTGGGGTTGTATATGGATATGTGTATGCTGTTTTGAGATAGACTTGTGTATATTTAATCTTTCATATAGAAGGTTGAACTGAACAGTTTATTTTATGCTCTGGCTCACCTTAAACACACTGGGAACTTTCAGTTTTGGAGAGGGGACCCCTAAGGCATAGTCAACCAAGACCATGGTTAGGATAGTGATGAAAACAGCAAAGTCGCTGATAATGGACCTGACCTAAATAAAACAAACCCAAAAAATAGAGGGGTGTTTGTTAAACAAAAAAAAACCAAACATCAAACAATCCATAAATTTATTGGTTTCATTAATACTAATTAATAGAAACCAATCAATTGAGTCACTACTGCCCTTTTAATCATGCTATACTTAAGCATGACCACTAGAGTGTGCCACTGCATTGTGCTACAAACTAAAGACATACTAAGTTAGTGACAACTAGTACCTTTCTCTTGATGATTCAGTCATAATGTTGGTACACTATTGCAACTGATAACAGATTGTGGACAGTACCTTGGTGGGAAAGTAATT
>VVHJ01036564.1:9428-19618 GCA_015107715.1 Tylochromis polylepis | reverse complement strand
ACATCATATTAAGCCCTATGGATTAAGAATGGGATGTCACTCAAGTTCACATGCATGTGAAGGCAGACAATGTAGTGTATATGACAGCCAAAGTTCAAAGTCTGGGCAAAATAAACGCTGCAGGTAAGCGTATCAGGAAGAGCGATTTGAAAGGCGAAACACAAAGCGCATGAGCGGTTTTCTCTTTTGTCTTTGCCTCAGTCTCGTGGATGGTAAAAGAGAAGCAAGAGTACATGAGTGTCTGTGGATTTGCATGACCTGAATGTGTGTGCAGACCTGGCAAAGCGTGTCTTTCAAATTTATTTATTTAGTTCTAAAAACCAATGGAAGCGCAACAAAAGACATGTGAGGCTTGGGTCTAATTATTCCTGATAGCTTCATCCACACTGTCATCTCACTTTTAAGCAACCTAATGTCACCCACACACAAAGAGAAAAAGCCCCACTGGTTAAATGCGATGATCATCATAGGAAGGGAGACCTGTCGTCATGTAAGGAAAAACACAAAGAAAGACATGGACTAACAAAGAGGAAGTGCAGAGTGTGAAAAGAGTGATGAGAAATGCGGAGATGGTGGGGGACTCCAGCTGTGTGTTTATCCTGCACCCGGGAAGGCAGTGTCAAGCCAGCTGAGATGACACAGCAGATGAGGGCCATGACATGCAGCACGGGCGACAGACTGCGTTAAAAGCACACACTAGCAAGGTGGGTGTTTGTGTGTGTTTGTGAGTCACTCACAATTCATGCTGAATAGATGCACAACAGCAAATCTGTCTCGAGGAGAGGGGAATTTTTGGAAAGCAGCAATTTCTACTTTGCGCATTTGCCTTCTTGTGGCAAAACAGTGGCATTCAGCAAACTCAGCGCCCACCTCATTACACCCCTCTGACCTTCTTTGAAATATTGCCTGTGAGACCACATGCACACACAAAGACACAGTTTAAAACCTCATTTTACAGTATTTTCTTGGCTCAGAGCAATTCTGTGTTACTGTAAACAGACCTTTGCGGTGGTATCAGTAGGTCAGGTGACCTGGAGCATCAAGGGCAGCAGTTACCACGAGAGGATCCAGAGGTCATGGTAGTGATGGGACCTGGATAACCCACCATCTGGCTATCTTACATAATTGTGGAGCAGACTCTAAAATGGTACAGTTTGGTTATGCAA
Organism: Tylochromis polylepis; assembly: GCA_015107715.1. Lineage (NCBI taxonomy): Eukaryota > Metazoa > Chordata > Actinopteri > Cichliformes > Cichlidae > Tylochromis > Tylochromis polylepis. Next base: position 18,452 of record VVHJ01036564.1, on the reverse strand, counting down.
AATGTCTGAAGAGAATTTTTCTCCCGTTTGCAGGCTGATATTAATGTTTGTGACCTTTTCGGGAAACACATGATTGAAGGGAATATTAAAATGATGAATTTTATCATGTGGGCAGCTTGGTCCCACAAGGTTGCATTCTGGAGACTACAGTGAAACTATACAGCTTACATGGGTTAAAAAAAAAAAGAAAGAAAAGAAGTTTTTTTTTCCCAAGTGAAACAGAAAGATTAACTCTAAAACAGATTAGTTAATGTCAGTACACTCACAGGTTACGGCTTTCATTAGTTATTGTAAGCAAGTATTAGATATTGCTGTGTAACTGACATTGTGAATCCAGTTCACTGCACAATATAAGGTTTCCATGAAGGGGCAAGCTTTAGGACTAAAAACTACTTACTCAGCACAGAGGTTTCAAAACCTACAGAGCTCAACAGGCCACTATGGAGTTGGCTGTAAGTGAATCAATACCATAAGGCCCTCAGCGTTACGTCAGAAATGTGTACACGCTAGTACAGAGAACGGCTTGGTCTGTTTAGCTGAATTACACGCTCACTAAAACTGCACAGGCTGGGAATTTTTATATAGCTTACTCATTTATATTGTATTAAGACCAAAGATATCCATTGTTTAGTTTTTGCTAGCCAAAGTTAGCATCAAATGTTAGCAGTGAATCCTTATAGACACAGTAGGCATTGCTAGCATTAGCTGGTAACTTCCCTGCTAAACCCATACACAGTATAAAAGATGGATGTAGCTTATGAGTCTGAAAAGTGAAGCCAACAGAGAAGTGCTCTAAACCTGTATTATTTTTAATGGCCACCAGGGGACAGTATGTAGTGTTGTCTATAGAAGTTTATGGAAAAATGGCTTTTTAACTTGACCTTTTAAAACACTTCCCTGAATTCATGGGCTCAGTCCCTCATTTAGGGTCATATTAAACAAAAAATTAAATTATTTTTCGGTTTCACACTCAGACCCGCCCCTTTCTCTTCACATCCAGTTTAAAAATAACAAAATGGCAATAGTGAACATGCTCATCGGAAGGCTACAGAACAGCACTTCAAAAATCAGCGAGTGATGTGAGGGTAACTACATCCAGCTATTTATGCCTGTTTGCCCCCTTCATCCAAACATGTTAAGTTTCACAAAAACAAGATGTTGACTCAAAAGTTTAACCTCAGTCGTGATGACGTCACAGTGACTAGGACCATCTTTTATTTGCAGTCTGTTTTTGTTTGTTTGTTTCTTGTTAATAGTAGTCCCGTATTGCTAAAGGTTAAGAAAATTTCTGTTATTCTGTTTTATTTAAAACCAAAACAAAAAAACTGTTGCGATAAGCAAAGAGTCAGCAAACGACAGCTTTTCTACTCTCAGCAAGAATAAATATCCTGTTATCGTTTTGAAATCTCTGGGTTTTACCAGACTGTAGTTTAGGCTGTACTAAGGTTAAGGCCACAAATATGAACCTTGTTTGGAGCATACTTTTAATCTTAGGTTAAGTGAATTTTTAAAAATGCTAAAATATGGTGTGTTTTTATTGTTACTAGGATCCCATTTATATATTTTGATGGCCAGGTTACTTGAAAAGAACATAATGCTTATTAGTTAAAACAAAATCTTTACGTGCCATTTAAATGCTGCTGTGTAGAAGCTTTGAAAGAATATTTCTGAGCCTTAATTTAGTGCGAGTATACTCTTTTCCTTGAGTGCTATCAGTCCTCTCAGATAACTACTGAGCTGGGTTGATTTTTCCCCAAAATGTCAAACATCTAATTTAAGGTCACATCTTCCATGCAACAGATGTCATGTTCTCTGTCTGAAGGTCAGGACAGGGAGTACGACATCAAGGTTGAGCTGACAGAAAGGGAGGGGAAAAAAGGAAATCCGCTGTATATGCATCACTTAACCTCCTACTCCGCTATCATGACTGTGATCCATGACAGCCAGGCATTCTCCAAAGAGCTTGGGAAGAGATTAAAGCCTCTCTGTGTGTCTCTCATGCTGCTAAGCACCAGTTCTCCCTCATTCAAAGGGCTTTGAATAGAACAGTCACAGACCAATCACAGGCAGGGGAGGGGTGCCTCTGTCCTTCTAATAAAGTCACTGGGAAAACATTCACACTCTGTAGGTCAAGCACTCCACCTAGTGTTTGCGAAGAAACACATTCAGACTGTCTGAGGTGATACAAATAGGTAAAAAGCATGTATACACCCACAAACTCCAACTGTGCCTGGACAATGAGCACATTCAGAGAAACACAAGGTGATTAAAGGAAATCCAAAAGAGCTAAGGGATGCTTTACCAAAACATGGCTTATTCCGGAACCTGCTATTAAAACAGGCGCCACCATAAACAGCAGAGTATTTTGGCACAACATCGAACATGCCGAGGAAACTTTGAAGCTGGACATCAGTCAGCTTATTTATTTATTTAGATAAAGTAACACCTGAAGTAAGTAAGTTTGATGCCAAGTAAATTTGTTCCATGGATTGTACAAAGTGACATAACAGCCTCCATATGGTGAAAATGTTTAAAGGGCTTCAAACTGACTGAGAGGCAAGCGTTTTGGAGTGAACAAATGGTGCTCCCTATGCAGCTCTGCCATGTCTTTAAGTTATTAGCCTTAATTAAACCTGTCTGCACTAGAAGCACCAACCCTGACTAAAGGTTTTCCATTCTGTTCGTTACTTCGGTCAAACCGGAGAACATTAAATGCTCAAATGTTATTAGATGCAAGTGGCTCAAATCCTGAAAATAAAAGAGGCATTTTGTCAGAGGTGTCTTCCTCCCCACTGTTGCCAAGTGCTGTCTCACAGTGACTTGTTTTACCACTGACGTTCTCTTTTTAATATTGTAAGGTCTTCACGAGATGGTCTCAGTTTGAAGTGGCACTATATTAGTACAATTAAGCCTGTAGACTTTGGTTGGCCTTTCTGTGTAAGGTGCTGTTCTCTCCCCGTCCTGCTTCAGATTCCTCCCACAGTCCAAAGACGTGGATGTTGGATTAAAAGTTGATTCCAAACTGGCTGTAAATGTTGATGCGAGTTTGTCGGTTCCACTCTGTACCCAGCCTACTGGATATCACCTATGAGAGGCTTCAGCCCTGATTGTAGGGTCTTTCCCTTACAATATAAAGTTACACATAAATGTGTCTTTTTTGTTTTGTTAAAAATTGTTGGATATATATATATACACACTTTTTGCACTCGCAGTATAAGGCCCTCACTATGCACCTGTGGCACTTTAACCATCCATCCATTTTCTACCGCTTATCCTTTTCAGGGTCGCGGGGGGTCAGGAGCCTACCCCAGCTGTCTTAGGGCGAGAGGCAGGGTACACCCTGGACAGGTCGCCAGTCTGTCGCAGGGCTAACACATACAGACAGACAGACATTCACACCTATGGGCAATTTAGAGTTTCCAATTAACCTATCCCCACTAACTGCATGTCTTTGGACTGTGCGAGGAAGCCGGGGAGAACATGCAGACTCCACACAGAAAGACCCCGGCCTGATGGTGGAATCGAACTCAGGACCTTCTTGCTGTGAGGCAACAGTGCTAACCACCGTGCTGCCCCACTTTAACCATGTTATTTAACCAAGTGTTATTTTAATAAATAACAGTTTAACCATGTTATTTATTTTAGACTGGACTATTTTTATGCCTTATCCTGCTGCTGTGACATAATGATTCCCTATGTGGCATCAATAAAGTCTCCGTTTATCAGTTTGTCTAATAAAAGTGAATTAGTGTTAATAATTGCCAGATTTTTTTTCTCTGTTTGTTTTAAACCATCCAGGCATCATCACTGCTCAGTGAGCCCACCCCAGGATGTCAAATACTGCCATTTAGTTTAGGTCGTGGTTACACAGCAACTGGCATCTCAGAAATATGCCCAAGTTATCCTTCAGCTCACGCCTCATGTCACAGACGTTGTGAGGTCTCCCTCCTAATGGTTCAGATTTTGATCTAAACCATAATCCCTCCCCAAATATAAAAAGCTTTAGTGCCTAAATGAAATGGGGCAAATGGCAGCCTGCAGGTTCCGTCCTGTGATTTTTCACTACCATCTGGGCAACAGTGGATACAGACAGAAAGCACCATAAGACAGCCATTGCCATAAACGCTTATATCCCTTTTCCATCAGTACCTATTCGGCGTGACAGAACTCGACTAAAAGTGCCACAAATAAAATCAAACATGAATAATAATCCAAATATTACAGACGTCAGTTCCAACGTTTAGCAGCAATACAAATAATATTCACAGATTACAAAACATCCAACATGTCATTAATAGTTTACTGTTAGTGACCGAAGTTCAATTAGTAATTTACAGTTTATTAATGATGGTGATTGTGAGGCGTTACTGGACAGACGGCTCTTCACGTAGCCTCCTTTTACAATGATTTCTACACTTTGTGATGTTATAACCTAGTCTGGCCATGATGTCCAAACCACCGCACAGCCCTACCAAACCATCATGGTTCATCGTGAATAGTGTGCGCTTTTCATGTATGCCAAATCTAAATTTCTGTTACTTTCACTTTACAAGCAGAGCCACCATGTGTATAATAATGAACAATAATAATAATAATAATAATAATAATAATAATGAACAATAATAATAATAATATACCCACCAGACCAAACTTGCCCACAAAAGTTGCTTTAATTGATTGTTAAAAATAAGTAAGGCTATAGATGCTGCAGAAGTACAAGATGTTTGTACTGCAAACATGGAGGAGAAGGAGCCCTGCTGAGTTAATGAAAGCAGTCGCAGAGGGGAGGGATGACACGGCCGTGTGGAGGAGCTCCGCTGAAGACTCAACAACAAAGTTTCCTCCGTCGTGCTGTGATGGGATGGAGCTGCCCAATCAGTGCCTTCCAGACCTCAGTTTGACTTCATTTCCCCACGCTGGAGATGCAAACTGATGTGTCTGCTGACAGGCTGCAGGGCTTCTACTTTGAAAAACCCCCACGCTCACTCCCCTTCAGAGGTGCATAGCTGAGTAAAGTCACACAATAAACAAAAAACCCAAGCCGCAGTCATGTTTCATACACATATATATAATCATATTCAATGTACAAAGATACAATCTGAATTGCAAAGGCTCAATCATTGTAAATAAATACTGAAATGGCTAAATTGCAATATAATTACTCTTCTCTCCTGGAGAGAAGACGCACAAACACACGCACCCTCGCATAACGAGAGCAGGCCTCCGCTATTACAGTTCAATACAAAGAACAAAAGAAAAACACGAGTGCAGCGTGCTGACACGCAGGCCAGAGACCGTCTCCAGTGGACATGTGACACACTGCACTCAGTGGGGACAGACATGAAAAAGAAAAGTTCATATGGAAGATGGCAAACAGGCTGCGGTATTGCAAACTGACACATATACAGGCTCCAGTTTTGGGGGGGGGGGGTAATCCTCAGTGTGGCTTTTTTATCCTCTCAGTTTTAGGTCCAGCAGCACGTTCTCTTTTCCCACACCCTAAAAATATTCCCACATATTAAAGTCTAAAAATAGATCTCATCTATACATTAGGAATTCTGTTAGAAAAACTCACACAGTATCTACATGGAGGCAGACTCACATGCTGCAGAAAGGTGCCATTATTTAGACCAGACACAATTATTGTTTTTAGCATGTGGCAAACTTTATATTCTTTAACCTTTGGTAACAATCAGAGCATTTTTTTCAGAAAAAGATAAATACCGTGTTACACTCAGAGCCTTTAAATCAGTCCTTTCAAACCTTGATACCTCACGCAAGGACTCACCCTCATCCTGGATTCAGTACAGGTCTGTGATGTATAAAGCTAAAGAAAGTCCTCCTTTCTTTAGCTTTATGCAGACACAGCAGCTTCTGCTTTCTATGTCATCAAATCTTCTGTCACTGAAGAAATGGTAGCTGCTACTGCAACTCTATTAGAGCTGCAGTTTGTGCCTCTCATTCATTAACACTGCGTTCAGTCACAGAGCTAAGCATCGGATTTTCAGGAAGCGCAACAACCCCAACCATGCAGAGTCTAAAGACACGTCCCCGAGGCGGGGGGGGGGAAGGGGGGTCTCAAAATCAAATCATGTCCCAAGAATACACAGGTGAAGCAGTACTACACGAAGTGCCAGGAAGCTTTTTCAAGAGGACCGTGAATACATGTGCAAAACTAGACATTTTATAGTTGTTACAGAGCAACATTTGACTGCTGCTGCACAAGAGTATGGAGCGCCAAGTTAACCTAGCAAGTTGCATCTATAAGTTGTGCAGGTCTAACTACAGACACGCACACTAATTAGTGTCAAGTAACAGACTAATCAAATACTGGAATTTCACCAAAACCGAAGCAGAAACAGTCTGTACCTCACAGCATGATATTATTAAAAGGACAAACAGCACAAACACAGTGGAGAATTTCATTTCAGTGACTCGAAATTTGTGAATGTAAGACTCAGCAGCCTGATTGGTCACACTCCTAATTTAACAGAATCCAGAATTATAAATTGCAGATTAAAAACAAACAAAACAAAAAACACTGACTGTATGTGTTTATGAAGGGACTAATTAGCTGTACAGACCAAAATCCTTTCATTGTTGACTTCAAAGTTGTTATTTTCATGGAAGTCTGTGGCACCTCTAGTGGCCATTAGAAGAACTGCAATCTTTGGTGCTTCCCCATGTGGGCTCTTTTTTCAGGGCTAGGCTCTGCAGCGTGGTACACATCTGTGGGTTGAATGTAGCGGCAACACACGAGGCACAAACTGGGCTACCATTTCTGCAAATTGATTATTAGGATAGATAAACAAAACAGACGCAAACCAGCTTGATATGTGGTGTATTGCATCTGACCTAAAGACTTTCAAAAGCAAAGTCATCAAATGAAGGCTTTCCATTTTACATTATTAAAGAGTATCAAGGGAACTTATGTGGCCACTTTTTGCTTTGTTTTCAATGACCGATTTTACATAAGCCCAGTCCAGCATGGGCACGCAGTAACTGGACTGAATGAAGGGAACCTGGAAATGTCAAATGCAACAAATGAAAAAGTAATTCTTCCGTCTTCAACAACCGCTTTACATTAAATAATATTAAAAGAGGCATTATAACAGATAACATTTCAAATCCATGAAATTAAAAAGAAAAAAAGAAAGAAAGAAAACAAGTAACAATAAAACAACACGCATCCAGGTTATCGCTGAGGAGGAGCTCTGAGCAGTTTTTGCTCGTTTTACTCTTTCTGTTCAGGACTGAGGAAGAAAAGAAAGTGCTGATTAAACTCGCAGAGGAGCCTCGCCCACCTCGACTCCTCCGTGGTTTGAGAGAAAAGGCAAATCAGGCCTCGAGGGGCTGGAAGCGAGAGCTCAGTCCTGAGTCACCTGCCAAACGATAAGGTGGCTGCGCTCAGCTTTAGGCTGCAGTTTGATGGGTGCGTCCTCCGCCTCCTCCATCTCGCCGTCCTCATCGCCTGCAGACACACAAGTCGTCACGTTCTCCTCTACAACCACTGCGCTGCAAGTCTGTAAGCACGTCGTGCATTAAAACTCACCCATTCTGAAGTCGATGTAGCCTTCTCCTCCGCTCATCACCAGCGTACACTTCGTTCCTTCCTGAGTCGTGGCATCTGCCACCTTGTCGCCAGCTGCTTCTCCTGCACACAATGCAGATGGAGCTGCATGACCTGAAAGCACAGAGGGACGAACTGTAAGCACCACCACCGGGCTCCAGCTTGCATCTGCTCAGCCACTTTTTTTCTACTTTTGACATTTAGCCCTTGTTAATTACCAAAATTACACCCAGTCAGATTTCAGCTCACTAGTTAGTCAGCTGTTTGAGAATGACAGGAACTACAACGCAGCGTATTCACCAGTGTTTTTAAAGCATCGTCTTCCATTTTTTACTAGTCAATAAAGGACCGAGTTGGTGTGCTGAAGCACTGGATTTTATGCCTTCTCGGTTTTAATAAAGAGTTAAGAAACAGAAATGAGCAAGGACCGAAAGCAGAGGTTGGCATCGCTTGTTTTGTCATCATTTAATATAAACTCTTTAAACATATCCTCAGTCAAGAGGCCTGGGAGGGATCTGGACTCATTTCCTTTTTATCCTTATCCAATCTTTACAGTCTCATACTACAGTGCCTTCATTTGTTAGATTTTAATGATTAAACTCCCGATATTTTGCTTATTTCTATATTCTGTTTAATTGAGCTCCTTATTGTGTGTTACTTTTCCTTTCCGAGCTACTTTGTGTTGTGATAATAAGTATTTTATTGTGTTGGGCAGATTTGATCTTTTTCCATCAGGTTTCTGGTCCCTCCTGGCTGTTAGCAGGTCAGATGAGATATACAATCTGTTCTGAGTGTATCCTACTCTGGAGTGGAGATGTACCTATTAGTTTTCCAGTTTCGGGCAATTAGAGGAAAGAGCAGCACCTGCTCTTTCCTCTAACCAAGAACAGCTTTGGAGAAAATGTAACTTATTTAATGGTAGATGCAATATTACGAACATAAATTGACATTTCTGTTATACAAGTCAAAATTATGTGCTTACTGTCAGGTAATGTCTCAGGTGATTAAATGGGAGGGAAAAAAAAAAAAAAGACCAGCTACACTCAGAACAGTCAAACAATCTGAAGGTTAAACACTGCAGTTATATCATGTGTCATCACATAGTTCCCCAAACTAAACCCTCAGGTCGTGAGAAGCATCTGTAGTTTGTTTAGTAGAGGTCTGCTTGCTCACCTGGAACAGCTGTGAAGAACTTGACAGCATCACGGTGACCGTGGAAAGAGAGCTGAGCGTGAGCCATGGAGCAGTAGGGAACAAACGTCCCCGCTGTGACTTTGTCGCCACTGTCGTCACCATAAACACGGACTGCACTTCCTGGTTGGTTACCTGCTGCCTTGGTAACCTTGCCGGCTGCTAATGACACAGCAGGAGTGAATGAACTATTAAGCGATATAATGTCATTACTAGATTGCAACAACTTTTTTTTTTTTTTTTTTTTTAATTGACAGCATTTG